>JAJSRW010001500.1:0-57234 GCA_022414725.1 Microglena sp. YARC
TCAGAGAGAGATTAACTACACCACACAACCCAACCGCTATACCACAAACAACACGCTACTACCACCCAACCACCACACCACCCACACCGCTACTACCACCACCACCTCCAACCACCCACATTGACGCTAATAACACATATACCGACCCACAACCCACACCACCCACACGGCTACAAAACTCACCACACGACCACACCGCTACTACACCACACCCCACCACGCACAGCTACTCACCACTACACCACCCACACACCACACAGCTACTAGTATTACACCACCCACACGCTATGAACCGCCACCCACACTACACCCACCACCGCTACTATACCTACCACACCACCACACGCTATACCTACCACAATAAAACCACCCACCGCTTACACTACAACCCACTTCACACCGTATACCACACACTCCACACCCGGCTACTACCACCAACAGCACACGTATACACCAAACCACCACACGATCGTACTATACACGGACACCACCCACTCGCTAGCTGACCACACACGACCCACACTGCACTACACACCCGACACACACACCGCTAGCTTACGACGACTCACTACCACCAAGGTACACAACGCTATACCACCGCAACCGAACACCAACCCACCACCCATCACTGCCACTACCACCACCACCACACCACACACCTGACTAACACACCAAACCGCTGCTACAAACCACCACCACCACACAAGTCCGCCACTACACCCACCACAGGTACCACCACCCCGCTACTGACTACCACCCACCCACACCGTACTTTTATGACACAACCACACCAGCTACTACAACGCACTTCCACCACACCCAGCTCTACCACCATCACCCACACCGGCTACTACCCCCGACACCACCACACGCCACTACCACCACCACACATCCCACACCGCTACTACCCACACTCCACCTCACACGCTATACAACCAAACCAACCCACACGCCACTAACCCACGCACCACACCACCTAGCAACGATACTACACCACAAACCACGACACTGCTACTACCACCGACATCCACCCATGAAGTTCGCGTCAGCTACTAACCTCACCAACAAGCCACCCCACTGGGCTAACTTACACCAACACAACCACACGCTTACTACCATCACAACCACCCACCAGCTGCTATAAACCACCACACCACCACTTCCGCGTACTACCGAACTAACACACACCAACACCACACACCGCTACTACCCACACACCTCCACCCACACGCACACACCTGCTACTACCACCACACCTAGAGCCACCTCCACTAAACCACACCCCACCACACTACCACCACACCACACCACACACCGCACACCACCACAGCCGCACTATACACACCACCCAGGTGATGGCCGCTACTCACCACCACACCACCCACACCGGCTACTACACAACACCCACCACCGCTACACCACGCACGACATACACAACGACTACCACCAACACACACCGCCCTACCTACGACCACCACGCACACACACAAACACAAACCGCTACCGTACTTACACCACCACCACCACCCAACCACCCACAAGGCCCGCCACTATCAACACCACCTCCACACCACCACCACACCCAACCAGACTGCCTACTACCAAAACCACCACCACCCACACACCCACGCCAACTTACCACCACACAACCACCACTCCGTACTACGCACACACACCTCACCCGCTACTACCGACACACACCACCACACCGCTACCACCCGCACCATGCACCCCACCCGTTCTACACCGACACCAACCCACAAACCGTAATTACGCTACTTGACCACACATTCCACCACACGCTATACACCAACACCCACACCGCACTACCACGCACACAGCCACAACCGCTACTACACCACACCACCCACACCGCTACTACCACCACACCCCCCACTCGCTACTACCACCACACCACCCACACTGCCACTCACACCACCCACACCACCCACACACGGCTACTTACGACCACCACTTCCACACACAACCCAACGCTACTTACACCCACACCACAACCAACCACCCACACTGCACTAACCACCACCACCACCAACCTCACACCACCACACACAACCAGCAGCTGGCTACCCACCACGCACCACCCACTCACAACCCACCACACCTGCTACTACGACCAACACGCACCACCAAACCAAACACATATTCAACCACACCGGTTACTACTACCAACCACCACCAGACCACCCACACCGCCACTACCCGACCACCACACACCCACTTTGCCGTCTACTCTACGACCGACCACCATCACCCAAACCACCACACACAACCCATTCGCTACTACACCACCACACCACCACCACCCCACACCACCCACACCGACCACTACATCACCACCACACCACCCCACACTTGCTACTATGACCCATCCCACCACCACCCACACCACATCCACAACCACACCGTCTACTACACCACCGACCACACACAGCACCACCACACGCTACTACGTCACACACTACGGACCCACCTCACACCACCACACAGATGGCTCCCAACAACATCTGCCTACCTACCCCACCACCACGCTCACCACCCACATATGCCCTGATCGCTAGACTTACGACCATCTCAACACCACCCAAACCACCACACATCAACCACACCGGTACTACACCACCACCACCACCACACCAACCCACCCTGCCATCGACCACAAGCCACCCAACCGGCTATAGGACCACACCCTACCGACCACACACCACAACCAACACAACTCACATGTTAACCGGCCCCGGGCTAACTACCCCACACCACCACCGCACACACCCACACCGCCACTACCACCACACCTCACCACCACACCGCCACTGACACCACGACGCAATCACACCACCACACCAACCGCCCACGCCACAACCCCACCACACCACCGCACACGTCACCACAATCCGCCACTGGACCACACGACGCACCACCACCACCACACCACCCACACACCCGCTACTACCACACCACCACCACCCACCACACCACACCGGCCACTACCACACCACCACTACCACCACCACCAACCACCACACCGCTACTATCCACCACCACCACGCCCAACTTGCCACTACCACCACCAGCACACCCACCACCAACCACCCACAGCTGCTCTACCACACCACATCCCCACACGGCACTACACTAAACAAACCTAACCACCCACACCGCTACTTACCACCACACTACCCCCACACCATCACACGCATTACCGCACACCAGGACCACCACACACCACACCGCTACTACCACCACCCACTAGCACACACCAAGTACACCTACCAACCACACAACCACAACCACACAGGTCCACCCCACCTACCACCGAGCCACACCACCACCACACCACGACCACACACAACCGCCAACTACGCAACACCATACAATCCACCCACCACTCACTCACGACGCACACGAACACCACAAACACGCACACAACCACATCACCTGGCACACATGGTGCCACTACCATCGAACACCACACACCACACGCCACCACTCACAACACCGCCACTACCACCACCATACCACAAACACACACCCACTCACACGCACACAACCACACCAACCACATCAACCCCACCACGCCACTGGCCCCACCCACTCAACCACCGCACCACACCACCACGACCACACACCACCACACCACACCGCCACTACCACCCAACCACGCCACTACCACAACCACACCGCCACAGACCACAGCACAACACCCACACCCCACACACACCCACGCACACACCGCACGCACACACGCACACCCGCACACCACACCCAACCGCCACAACCACCACCAACCACACACACAACGCACACACACACGACAAAACCACGCACCACCACACACACAACAAACCCACCACCACACACACCACACCACCACACTCAACACACACACACACACAGACACAACCACCACCAACACACAGCACACAACACACAACACGACCAACACCACTACGCACCACACCACGCCGCAACCGCCCACCACCACCACACCACACACACACAACACACAACACTAACACCACCAACACACTACCACTACCACGAACACACACAACGCACAACCACACCACACACGCACGCAACCACACCACCACCACCGCCACCACCACCACCACACACACAAACACAACCACACAACCACCACCACACAAGCAGTAGATCACGAAATCACACCATCATCATGACTACAAACCATGAAACCCTCCTTACCTGTGTCGTTGTTTGACACATCAACCAGCACCACCACACATAGACTCACACCCTCTCTTGCACACACTCTCACACACAAACACTCACATGTACACGCACTCTCACACAAAACCAGACCAAAAAAGATGGTGCTTCTGTCTGTGTTCGACACATCAAACAGCACCACCAGCAGCAGCAGTAGCAGCAGCAGCAGCAGCACCACACATAGACCCACGCTCTCCCCCCCACACACACATACACACTCTCGCACACACATACACACTCTCACACAAAACCCTTACTGAAAAGAGTGGTGCTTGTGTCAATATTTGACACATCAACCAGCACCACCACCACCACCACCACACATAGACCCACACTCTCTCCCGCACACACACACACACTCTCACACATACACACACAGTCCCCCCCTTCTCATAGCTATTCTGGTTCCGGAGCCATCTGGCCAGTCTCCGTTTGTTGCTATTTATACCTATTATCAAATGGCTTCTTTCAGCATTCTAACTTATAATTTAACTCTAGGTATAGATGATGAGATAGGGCGATGCTCTCATCCTCGAATCCCCGAATGCAGTGTTTTCTAATTGTCTAATGTTCATTTTTGAGAGTTTTCTTATCCGTTATCAATTGTTACATCTTATGATACACAAGCTAAATTGAAACCTGTAGCTGTAAATAATTAACTTATCAAACCCGATATACAGTAGGCTGCCTCAAACGTGAAAGCACACTAATACAATTTAGTCCCCCCTGCAGCAAGCTGCCACACCTTCATTCTCAGCACAATGTAACATTGCACTCCTCAAACCCGATATATATTAGTAGGATATAATTGATGATGTAAACTGATCAGTACCGGTATGCTGCACGAGTGGGTCTGAGACTTAAGTGGGTCTAGGTCTGGTCTAGATTACCCCCAAATACACACACACTCCATAAGTTCAGATTATTTAACCCCTGCACTACTGCTTACCCCCTCCCCCCTCCCCCACCAGCACCACTCCCTTGCCCTTCTCCATCCCCACCCCCCACCCACCCTCACACACACCACGACCCAACCATCCATCAACATGCACATACTCCCCTTCTCCCACCGATCTGTCTTTGCTCATGCAGAAAGACCAGGTTGCGAATCCAACCCACCTGATTCAACCTGCATCCAAGTTACGAAGTGTTTATTTTATTAACTGCACAGGGGGTGGGGGGGCCTGGCCAGAAATTCGAGGAGTTCCAGGCCAGGTCAGCTCCTGGGCGGCCTGGGACAGGCCAGTTGGGATTCTACGGCCAGATCTAGCTGCTTCGCTTAAATCGCTTTCATCCCTTTGCTCATCTCGATAGCGATGGGTTTTATCAATAATAGAGATACATCGCTCAAATAAAAACCCTGCTTATGATGGGCTTCTGTTGCGATTGGAGTTTGGTGCGAAAGAGAGTATTGGGCCACTTTGACGAGTTTTAGGGGGAATTGCGGTTGATCGCCGCAACTACGAATGCGGATGGGGAGTGGTCGTATATTGGCCGTCGGCTACAGGTTACAGCTGTCGCTAGCAGTAGAATGGTCATGGGATGAGCTACATGGGATGAAAATTGAGGGCATTACATTTCAAAGACCCCATTTATTATCTTAGAAACGTGACGAATTTGAAATATAAATAGAAGACGCCGAAATAGAAAGCGCGAATTAATCAACTTAGCAGGTCCTCACATTTGAATTGGTGCAATATTTGCGCAGTATGGTAATCGAGAAATCGGTGGCCCCCCCTCCTCGTGTCATCACCCCTCTGGGGTGGGTGAAATCTGGGGAGGGGCGCCCCCCAGACGCCCCCAGAAAGGCGGGAGGGCGGGGGAAGCTCCGCCAATTAACGGGTCTCCAAACCCGTGCATTGAACGGGTTCATCAGCAGGTGCAAACTCCGAGATTGTCAACTGCGAGGTTGTAATCTCTCTGGTTGTTATATCCGAGGCCCTCTTAGACCGCCACTCGAATTTTAGGCCACCTGTCGCATCAGTTGCTCACCTCTTCCCACTGTCGCATCCTTTTCTTCGCTAGGCAAATTCTGATTGGACTGGTTTTGCTATGGGAAAGAAAAAGGCCAGCAGCTCTCCTGAAGCGGACATGCTGCCAGCCGATCTCCAGGCCTTCTGGAGCTCCGTCACAGCAGCACCGAGGTCGATATTCTTGGACGAGAACCAAGAGAACGTGCAGGAGAACCTGAGATCAACTGCGAAGCTGCTCTTGCGGTACCCGGACCCCAAAGCAACAGATCAGGCAAGAAGAGTGGGCCAGGGTTGTGACATTTGGTCCGAATGCACCAAAATACCTTACGCCACTGCATTCAGAGAAAATCTCGTTCGCGCTCGGTGCATACAGGCATCCGGTGTCTGCTTGCGCCCAAAGACAGAAATCAGGCAAGAAGAGTGGGCTCCTCCTCAATCCTATCCTTCCCCAACTCCGCCATGCTCGCACGCCTTTCATTCTTATGCCCCACTCTCGCTATATTAGGCTGTGTACAGCGGGAATCTTCTCGTGTCAGCCCAGATACAAGTTCTATGCAGCGTCGCATGCGACGCTAAAAATTGGCGGAGAGTGATCGCGACAGAGCGACAGAAGCGAGTTAGTTACGAGACCGTTGGCTGACGTGTCAGGCTTCCTCGCGGTCAGACAGATGCGGATGGTCGGTCGGTCGGTCGCATAGACGGACAAATGGCCAAATGGGTAACCCTGGGGGCTCCCGCCCCCCTTGAAGAGGGGGCTCCGCCAAAAACTTTCGGCTGGGCTTCGAACATCGATTTGAAATTGCAGGCCAAGCCTTGTCCTAGTCCTTGAATGACTAATTGACAAGTCACCCACTCAATAGATCTCACTGTTTCTTTTTTGAGCTACGGGGCGCAGCTTCTGGGCAGCTCCCTTCCCCTGTCCTTGAGCCAACCCTGGATTTAGCTAGTGCGTCTAAATCCTGACATGACAAGCATTCCGATGCAGCTTCAAGCATGAGGTTTGAGCCAGTGGCTGGCTATTGGAGCTGGCAGGAAGCTGTCACGAGTAGCCAAAAAATAAACACAGTTAAATCTACATTCATGTTTGCTGGTTTGTGACCAGGGTAATTCAAAGCGCGCGCTTTTGCGCTTTTCAGCGCTGACTTTTTGACCCCCTCTGCGCTTTTTTGCAACCCCTTGTGGGCGCTGCAAGCAAGTTTTGCGCTTTTTGCACTACAAAGCGCAGTTTTTTTGTTTTCAAGTGCGCTAAAGCGCTGACCAATTTGGCCATTTGAAGTACCCTGTTTGTGACCAGAACTGGTTGTAGCAATACAGAATGCAACATTGCATTGTAATAGAAAAGCGATCGTTTACCTAAGACAAGGCCACAATGTGGTTGAATATCACATACCAGACCCCTGCCTACTCCCAACCAGGGTACTTCAGGAGGACCCCCAGCTCTGCTGCCTGAGACGCAACCAATGAACCAATTGTAAAGCCTGCGTCCTGCGACTCAATGGACCCTTCCTTCTGGTCAACGGACCCTCCCCACGTTGCGTCCTGCGACTCAACAGACCCTTGGATGTTGGGTCTGCAACGGAGGGCACAGTATCCTGAACAACCCTGCTCCCAACAGCTACCTCTCTAGTTTACCTAGTTAGCTAGGTTCTACACCAGGTTCTTTGGGGCAAAAATGTCATCCTTCACGACCTCGATGGGACACATTCTCACAACAAACATGCACCTACCTACAATCATGTACGACCAAGATACCGCAACCAGATACAGTCTGGCCACAACATGACAAGTTCGCCTAAAAGCAAAAACAATGAAAAAGTGGGAAACAAGGGCGTGACCGCCCTTGTGTTGGGCCAGGGGATCCGCTGGGGAAGGAGATGGGGATGGGTAGCCCCGCTGTCACTAGGGTTGTTTTGTGTGGGATGTGAGGTGTGCAGTGTGCAGTGTGTCTAACCTTGTTGCTGCCCTCGTGAACCTTGTTGCTGCCCTCGGGGCTGTTCTTGCGGAATGTGATTCTCGTTTACCGCGCTTTGGTACACAGTTGCGCCGTTGCCTCATAAATTGGGGCTGTAAACCCTCCGGCTGTGACTAAGCAGTCTCCTTCGAGGTGACTTGACTGCCGAGTCCAAACGTCAAGTGGTTTGGGTCGCAGTTTGACTTCAATTTATCTGATAGATGAGGTGAAGTCATTGCAAACACAACTTGTCTAAAATTTGCTTCGAGTCGGAGTAGAGGTGACTTTGTTTGCTAGTTTATTGAGCTGCCTGCCGTATGCAAACGTCAGTTGGTTGGTGCGGTCCAAATGCAATGTTATAGGGCGAACCCCTAGATTCCCCAGCGCATCCGTTTTGCGCACCCGTTTTGCTCATCCGATTCGTGACTCAGGCAGTACACCTGATGTACCAAAGTCGCTACCCATGTAGGGACGGTAAAAAGTGATTTGTTCGCGTTTACATTTCTTCGTAATAATTGTTTTTACTGCCGAAGACGGTGAGTAGCCAAATTGCCAAAAGCTATGTAACCAAGTTCAAGTTCAAGTCAAGTGCGCCTACTCTTTATCAGCATGAATAGCGGTGCTCTCGCTTGTTTTATGTCTTGGTGACTCCTTATGTACTCCCTTAGAACTATCGGTCCTGACAGTACTATGTCAGCTTCCCGTAGACTGTGTCATTCTTCATGACACTGTGACGACTTCCTGTTGACTGTGTCATCGGTTCTTCTGACACGCGCTGTCTAGCCTGTACCCTGATCAGGTTCCAGGCTACCGCCCCTTTCCTCCGCTGGTGTCCCTTTATGGTTCCCCAGTCTTTTGTAATATTATTCTCGTCTCCGCATTTATAGATTGGCGTGCTGCACACACAAAGTCCACTCTCCGGAGTGTTATCCAAGCTGATAGGTTATACGGCCCTTCATTTACTACCACTGCTTTGCGATGCAACTTCCGCGAGGACCTCCCGCCATTTTGAGAAACTCCATGACATGGATGGTCTTTCCTGGACGCGCGGGATGCGCAGTATCATTCTCAGCGATGGCTGCGACCAATCCTTCCACCAGCTGCCTCTGCTAGCGGTCATGAGAGTCCTTCCGCCATCGTGGAAGTAACCCCCCCCGGTCATTCCTCCATCTTCTCTTCTTTTTCCTCCCCTGCCGTCTGTCGCCTCCTCCCGTCTGTCGTAGATGACTGTGACGTGCAGACTCAAGTCGGCGACTAGCCTGGACATCGGTGGAGATACCCCGTCTTCGTCTGCTCGCGTCCTTGACGTCGCTAACCTTTCTCCGGTGTTTGAGGCTCTGCCTGCATACCGGAGGTTGCCAAGCCGACCAAGCTCCCTGCTGATGTCTACGTCGTCTTTGCCCCTTTGCTCTGCCCAGCCGACGGTCGGCTACTGGCATGAGCTTGCGCTCTAGTGGCTCTGTGCTACCTTCTGGAGAATTTTTTCGATCAAGCTGGCGGATCGCCGGCACTGCCGTAGGGTTCGCCAGAGGAGGACGACCTACGCGTCTGGACCTGGAGATTCTGGAGGTGGTAGGAAGCAGGGGGGTATGGTCAGCACCACTACGGGTGCTGCTCCCTCTACCCCCCAACCGGGTGAGTCGAGCGATAGAGGGGGGGACTTGGGATTGACTGATCATCGACGGCGGGATATTAGGACCTTTACATGCCTCGGCTCTGCTCTTCGCATCCTAGCGATAAATGTTCGAATTCTGCCCTTGCGATTTGCGATTTTCTGCCATTGGTGCGATTTTCTGCACCAGGTGTGACTTGCTGCACTGTCATTCTCGTCTCCTTTTTCCCATACCTCAAATCTCGACTTCGACCTAACGCTTCCCCACCTTCTGTGATCCCAGGTCTCGCAGCGCCGGACTTCGCCCATGCTACAGGCCGCAGTGGACGCCGTCCTGGCCCTAGTCCAGCGGCCGTGGAGGATCTTTGGCATGATATCTTGGTGGATATTTTTCTCTCTTAGGCTCCTTGTGACCCCTGGGTGCGTTCCGTGGTTCGTCAGAGGTTACTACTTTGTCTTCCCGTGCCCCTGGTTCCCCCCTTAGGTGTATGCCTTAGCTACGTGAGTTTGGGTTCAAGTGTTTGAGTTGTGATAGGGCTTAGGAATTTTTAGTTAAGTGGTATAGAGGCATGGTTGATCTCGATTAGTTGGGGCATGCATGAGTTGTTGATGATGACACTGCTCAGCATGGTGCTAGTGTGTTATCTTTGCAATCGCGTGTTCATCTAGGGAGACAAGACTCCTTCGGAGCTTTTCTTTGGGGTTGCACCTGATGTGTCGTTGTTGCGTTTGTTTGGTTGCCCTTGCTATGTAATCTTAGTATTGGGCAGTCACGCAACAAGCTAGTTAGAAAGGCATTATTTGGTAGACTGGTTGGGTATTCCCTGGTGAGTAAGGGTTATTATATTTGGGTTTCCAATGTTGCGCCAGTTAGTAGTGAGTAGTGATGTACTCTCTATCTCCAGTTCAGTTCTAAACTGTCTTCCTGGGTTCTCCCTTTAGTATGGGTCCCCGTGCCCGCTTGCATCCCTCCTGTCATCAAACGGTGATATGTTATGTGTTACCGGTAATTCCCTACGCCCTTTAACAACCCCAATTGTTGTTGGCTGGCCTGGCTGGATGTATCATTGTTGCATTCTAGACCAGGGCCTGATCTTGCTGTATTGTGTGTGAAGTTTTAGGGCGGGGGGGAGTTGGATATCCAACTATAATCTTAGCCGAATCTCAGGGAGTCGCCAGGCCCTCCTCTGTGCCACGTTTTAGCGGTGAAGCTTTAGGATTTAGACAGCCTTCGATCATAGTGGTACCTGGATCAGGTCCATTGACTAATAGTCGCCAACCTCCGACCACCTCGGATGGCTCGCGGGTGTCGATAATTCCGACGCCTCCTGTCGTCCCTGGTGGATTACTCGGGTCAAGCCCATGTGATGATGTAGCCGTTGCCGAATGGGTAAGTGATGATCTTGAACACTGGTCTAGCTTGATACTGCGTATGGCTGGGGTGTTACAGTCAACCCAGGATTCATTGTTTTAGGTGCTGCTGGTTCTCATACGTAGGTTAACATGGCCTATGTGTGAGTGCCTATTCCTCAGCACCTCCTAGACTGACTTATAGGGTAGTCTAGATTGGTGGAGCGTTACGACGCTTTGTTTAGGCAGCTTCCTTTCAGCTGTCTTTCTTGGTTTTGGTGGAAGGTGGTACTTAATTCAGACCACCGTTATAGCGTCTTGATGGTTTCTGACTCTTAGTTCCATAGGCAGATGGTTCGTTCGGTGGAGCTCATCATAGATTAGCTATTTCTTTTTACTCCACACTGTTTTTAGATCACCAGCCCCTCATGTGATTGGAACTTTTTGTGGAGTGTAGTAGTTATTTCCCTTTGGATTTTACTGTAATTTGGTGGGCTGGGTCATCTTGCAGTTGTACTTGCAGATGTACTTGCAGATGTACCGCCGCTCACCTCTTTCTTGTTCTTCCGAGTGTATTTCAAGCGCCCTTTCATTCCTTCCTTTGCAGTAAATTCTTTGAAGTCCTTTTTTCTGCGTTTCCAATTTTTCAGGTGGACAATAGGTTTTATGTACTATGGTTGTACATCTACCCTTCTATTGTTCATTGAACTGTGTTTCCTTTGTTGGTTACAAGTTTCTTGAAAATTTTAACTTCGCATCCTTTGGATTTTTTCAGTTACTGCAGGTTTGGTTTGCTTGTGGTTAGGCGCTTGGTGTGTCTTGAGTGCATGAGTTCTTTGCGGTGCGATACCCACCTCTTAGAATGTTTTTCGTTAGTGCCGTAGCTGGGGATTTATGATAATTAACTTTCATAAATCTTCTTACTTCCATCTTTGAGTGAGAAACCAGTTCATCATGGTTTTTTCATCCCAACCCAGTCATGAATTCTATGCTAAGAATAGTTTTTAAGGTAGTGGATTTTTCCATCGGCTTTTATTTTTCCATCGTAGTCTTTAGTGCCCTCTTGTCTGCGTCCTTTAGGCTTTGATTCTCTCGTGTGCTGCGCTCACACGATATTTCAATCCGTCTCTTTGTTTATCATTGATTGGCGTTAGGTTCCTATTCCCGGATCGGGTTTTCTATACCGTTGTTCCCCAACTTTGATATACGATTTTTTCAGTCTTCTCTTTAGGTTAAGTTCTCGGTTCTTTCAGTCACCGTTGTTCCCCTTCCTTTGGTATTAGGATTGATTTCTGTTTGGCCTCCCTGTGATTTTCTGGTTTGGTGCCTACTATTCTGGATGAATAGTATTTTTGCGCTTACCATGGATGGTTACATTTCCATTTTGGTCTCAGCTCAGCTCGGTATGACCCAAGTTTTTTGCTGCTACATTTTCGGAGTACTACAGTGTTTTTTGGTTCATCCTTTCTCATCCTTTTATTTTAGACAAGGCTTTCTTCTGGTTTCCTGTTTTTCCGCCGTTCCTTAATAATTTTTGTTTGCTACCAAGTTATGGTTCTATGTCCCCAGTGCCATAGGTGGAGTACTAGTATTGTATGTCACCTGCGTCATAGGTGGAGTATCAGCATGAATAGCGGTGCTCTCGCTTGTTTTATGTCTTGGTGACTCCTTATGTACTCCCTTAGAACTATCGATCCTGACAGTACTATGTCAGCTTCCCGTAGACTGTGTCATTCTTCATGACACTGTGACGACTTCCTGTTGACTGTGTCATCGGTTCTTCTGACACGCGCTGTCTAGCCTGTACCCTGATCAGGTTCCAGGCTACCGCCCCTTTCCTCCGCTGGTGTCCCTTTATGGTTCCCCAGTCTTTTGTAATATTATTCTCGTCTCCGCATTTATAGATTGGCGTGCTGCACACACAAAGTCCACTCTCCGGAGTGTTATCCAAGCTGATACTCTTTTGTAGGAGTGGCAACGTTATTCAAACTGAATCCTCGGTGTCACTGGTTTGTGTAGGGAGACCCACCTCCTGGGGTGAGAATCCTTTCACACAAAAAATGATCGTCATCAAATATAAGCATTGATAACTTCCCCCCACACACCGCTACAACTACTAGTAATACATTCCATTTCCATCCCCTGCCTTTCACATGACCAGGCCTTTGTGGCAGGCTTACACTTTTTGGCCCATGCCAGATGCCATGTGCAAGACCTGGTGGAGAGGTGCACACTTGCGGATGGGTTTTACATCGAGGACGGTGAATGAGGAGAATCCGGACAGCCTCTTGCTGAGGAGCGTTGAAACAGTGCAGGCCATATGTGACCTCATAGCTGCTGCCAGTATTTGCAGCATCGGTGCCGCCATCATCCGCAACTGCCTCAGATGGCTGCAGCCAACTGTTATGACGGTTGAACACCGCGGTCTGGGCCTCGGCACACGCCCTAGTCTGCGCGTGTGTGAAGGGACAAACCTTGAGTACACATGTATGGGCCTACTGAAGTTGGGTGATGTTCTTCTAAGCGTCCGTCAACTAGATTTCCTTCTTTTCCAGACACTTGGCACCATGGGTCTAAACAAGGAGCTCGCGAGACAAGTAGGGGGGCACCCTAAATACTTGTATTTCATGGGCATGGCACTCAATGGAGTAATTGCGCTACCACGTAAATTGGCTGACCTTGCATCTGAAGCTGTAATCCCCCACACTACGCGCAGCATGATCTGTAGGGAGAGCCCAGTGCATGGTGATGATGAATTTGACTCTTTTCAAGAGCTAGCTTGGAAAGCGGAATCTTGTCAGAGCCGAGGGATGAAAGTCCCACCATTGTCGTTTTTGCAAAGGTAAGGACTATCCTGTAAATTCAAAAGTACCCATTTAGTTTTGTTTTGCGGAGCTCCCCCTTCTAGGGGGCGGGGGCCCCCAGGATCACCCCGTTGTCCGTTTGTTGATTTGTTTGGTTTGTGAGACGAACAGGCGTACGACCGGGACGGAGCCTGACATGTCAGCCAATGGTCTCGTAATTAAATGGCTTTGGTCTGCTCGATTCTGGTGCCAACACTTTCAACCAATTTTACGCGTCACTTGCGACGCTGCCTAGGACTTGTCTTTAAAGGCTACTAGCCAGGGCCACCAATGATACATACACAGACAGACACAGTACCTCTTTGACTGGCATGTTGGGCTATGTATTTTTTATGTTTTATCGTGGTGCCCTACTGGGCTCTAAATGATGATGATGATGACGATGATGATGATGATGATGACATTTTTCCTGGTGCCCTTCTGGACTCCAAATGTGCCCCCGGGTTGACGGAGTCAAGGGGGACTATTGAACATCATGCACAAAGAAGAAAAGAAAAAGAAAAAGAAAAAGAAAAAGAAAAAGAAAAAGAAAAAGAAAAGGAAAAAAATGAGCCCACGCTCCACGATCATGGGTGTCATGGAGCTGGCTGGAAGCTGCTACGTGTAGCCCAAAAAGGAGATAGTGCCGGCACTCCTCCAGGTTGACGAAATCAAGGGGGACGCATAAAGATCACAAAGAAGAAAAAAGTGAAATTGATGGTACAATAATCCAGGCCTATCATCCATGCTCTGTCATTGCTCACCAACAATCGACTGCCAGTCCATGCCTACCTTCTCTACAACACACACATGTATAGGCTTTACAACTAGGGCCACTCCAGGGATTTTTTCCGTTATATGTAGCGATCGCTACTTTTACCCCGTTTTAGCCCAAATTCTTGTAAAAATGCATCAATCTAAAAGTTGTTTTTGCCCCAAATGGCCCTAAAAAGATGTATAAAGTTATAAAACGCTGTCCCTTGAGGAGGCTTAAACCATAAAGCTAGAAAAAAAACAATTTCAGATTTGGGAACAAATCCCTGGGCCACTCCCTAACACTCATCACTAGAGACCGGCAAATCATATGATGTTGACCAAAGGCGAGTATGATATCATATGATATCATGCAAAATACATCATATGATATTGTATATAAATGGTAACTTTAGCCTAGTCAGACTGCCGGCGTCATATGATACCGTATAATGACATGATATCATATGGTATCATATTGCCGTTCCCTATTTACAATACATGATATCACATGGTATCATATTGCCGTTCCCTATTTACAATACATGATATCACCTGGTATCATATTGCCGTTCCCTATTTACAATACATGATATCACATGGTATCATATTGCCGTTCCCTTTTTACAATACATGATCACAAACGCCTACACTAAACTGCCAGCCACTCAATGGATCAACAACACACACACTCACACAGGAACTATCTTGTTCAACAAGTCCTTAAGGCAGGGAGGACAGGTGTGATTCAACGCCTTGAACAAACTCGATGCCTACTGACGTCAATGTGTGAGAGTGGGGGCTCCTTTGAGATTGCACTTGTGTCCTCCCAAGCATCCCCGCTGCATGGTGATATATGGCTTTCTAGATTGGCACCTCAAATGTCCGGCCTGAAAGGGGACTGGATGGCACGCGAATTCTTGGAGTCTAGGTACGAGCAGGGTCTGAGTAGGGACGCTCACCAGCAGCTGTATGGATTTTGGAGCAAGCAGCACGTCTACGAGCAGTTGGCTAAGGGCAACCTGGATTTGAAGCATGAGTACAGCATCTTTGGAGAGTGGGAGCGCGACATGGCCTCCTGCATGCACTTTGGACCTGCCAGTGTTGTCTTCTCCCCCGACCGTACGCTACCCGGCCGTGATGTCCGGCCTTGGGTGGAGGCCTTCCTACAGCTGTCCCTGCCATCGTTGGTAGACGGCTGCGGCCAGTCTGGCATGGTGGCCGACAGACGTTTGATGCGCTTGCACATCTTTGCTGAAATGGCTTTGAGGGCTAGCCTTCAGAGTGTTGGGAAAGCTGCTACTGGGGCTACTGCTGCTGCTGATGGGGATCCTGCTGCTGCTGCTGCTGATGATGATACTGTTGATACTGTTGTTGGGGCTACTGCTGCTGCTGGGGATCCTGCTGCTACTGCTACTGGGGTCACTACTGCTGCTGCTGCTACTGCTGCTGGGGCTACTGCTGCTGCTGCTGCTGCTGGGGATCCTGCTGCTACTGCTACGAGGGCTATTGCTGCTGCTACTGCTGCTGGGGCTACTGCTGCTGCTGCTGCTGGGGATCCTGCTGCTACTGCTACTGGGGCTATTGCTGCTGCTACTGCTTCTGTTAGTGCCATATCAATCGGTGGCAACTTTGTTTGCGACAGCTGCAAGGCAAGGTTTGAAAGAGCAAAGGCTGTCAAGAAATGTTCCATGTGTATGACCACCAGCTACTGCTCCAAGGAGTGCCAAAGAAGAGACTGGAAGGAGGGCGGCCACAAGGCTAGGTGCAAGCAGCTGACTACAAGGGGGGGCCTTGGCAAGCTATGGCTGATGCTGCTATTACTGCTGCTAAAAAGGGCTAGGGATCAGCAAGATGATATCATATGATATCATGTCATCATATGATACCCGACAGTCTGACCAGGCCAAAGTTACCATTTATAAACAATATCATATGATACAGTTTGTTTGATATCATATGATATCATACTCGCCTTTGGTCAACATCATATGATATGCCGGTCCGTACCCATATGTCATCTGTTTGGGCTTGTGATTGAGCATGTGGTTGGGCTAATGAATGACCATACGCGTATGATACCATACGGTATTCGCCTTTGGTCTACATCATATAATATGCCGGTCCCTACTTACAAGCGCCTTCATGATCCCATACCAAACTGTATTTGACATGTTCTTAGCCCCAGGTGCCCCCCAGGCCATGCTGACGCCCATGGCTTGCATGCCTCCTGGCCATGTACATGCCCATAGCTTATCCCGTTTCGACGAATGGCTCAATGGTAGAGCTCGTTGAAACAAGAAGGTGCGGGGTTCGAATCTCTACGGAAGCGCTTTAGTGTTCGCAGTCGCCGTCAAGCGCCTCGATGATCCCATGCCAAACTGTATTTCTTGGCCCCAGGTGGCCTCCATTCCATGCCTAGCCCCCAGGTGACACCCAGGTATCAGCTAATACACTCAAAGAGTGGACAGATGCTTGCAGCGGTCAGACGCGCCAATCTATCACGGAGATGAGAATAATTAAAGGGACTGGGGAACCACATAAGACACCAGCGGTGGAAGGGGCGGAAGCCTGGAACCTAGTAAGGGTACAGGCTAAACGGCGCGTGTCAGGGGATCAGGGGACGCAGTCCACCAGGAGCTGTCACCGTGTCATGAACGATGACACAGTCTACAGGAAGCTGTTACTATCTACAGCTATAGTTCTAAGGAAGTACAGTAGTAGTCACCAAGACATAAAACGATCGAGTGAACCGCAATTGATGCTGATACCAGGCCATGCTTACGCCCATGGCATGCCCAGGGCTTGTACCCAGCTTGGCAAGCCTCAGAGGGACTCATGGAGTAGTGTGTGGGTGTGCCAGCCTGGCAAGCCTCAGAGGGACTCATGGAGTAGTGTGTGGGTGTGCCAGCCTGGCAAGCCTCAGAGGGACTCATGGAGTAGTGTGTGGGTGTGCCAGCCTGGCAAGCCTCAGAGGGACTCATGGAGGCCGTGTCTCAAGCTGGGGGGGGGATAAGAACACTTGATGACCTGGTCCTCAGCGAATTGTCAAAAGGAAGAGTACGATGGAGGACCAAGAGTTGAAAAAAATATAACGTCTGGAGGGGTGTGGTGTTAAGGGGACCCTCCCGTACGCCGCACCGAGGGAAAGTCGCCAAGCCAGACATGGTAAGTGTCACCCTCCAGGCGGTTAGGACACCCCGAGTTTTAGTGTAATGAAGATACTATGTTTTTCATCACGCCTCCCTTGTCGCCTCCTAGCAAAATCCTCAAGATACACACACGTGGGGCAGTTGTATTCACACGTGGGGCAGTTGTATTCACACGTGGGGCAGATGTATTCACACGTGGGGCAGTTGTATTCACATGTGGGGCAGTTGTGTTCGCACATGGGGAAGTTGTTCTCACATGTGGGGCAGTTGTATTCACACGTGGGGAAGTTGTATTCACACATGAGGCAGTTGTATTCACATGTAGGGCAGATATATTCACACATGAGGCAGTTGTCTTCACACGTGGGGCAGTTGTTCTCACATGTGGGGCAGTTGTACTCACACATGAGGCAGTTGTATTCACACGCGGGGCAGTTGTATTCACATGTGGGGCAGTTGTACTCACCCAGGGGGAGTTGTGTTCACACATGGGGCAGTTGTACTCACACGTGGGGCAGTTGTTCTCACACGTGGGGCAGTTGTATTTACATGTGGGGCAGTTGTATTCACACGTGGGGCAGTTGTATTCACATGTGGGGCAGTTGTTTTCACATGTGGGGCAGATATATTCACACGTGGGGCAGTTGTACTCACATGTGGGGCAGTTGTATTCAGATGTGGGGCACTTGTATTTACACGTGGGGCGGTTTTATTCACACATGAGGCAGTTGTGTTCACACGTGGGGCAGTTGCATTCACATGTGGGGCAGTTGTACTCACCCAGGGGGAGTTGTGTTCACACATGGGGCAGTTGTACTCACACGTGGGGCAGTTGTTCTCACACGTGGGGCAGTTGTATTTACATGTGGGGCAGTTGTATTCACACGTGGGGCAGTTGTATTCACATGTGGGGCAGTTGTTTTCACATGTGGGGCAGATATATTCACACGTGGGGCAGTTGTAATCACATGTGGGGCAGTTGTATTCAGATGTGGGGCACTTGTATTTACACGTGGGGCGGTTTTATTCACACATGAGGCAGTTGTATTCACACGTGGGGCAGTTGTATTCACATGTGGGGCAGTTGTACTCACCCAGGGGGAGTTGTGTTCACACATGGGGCAGTTGTACTCACACGTGGGGCAGTTGTTCTCACACGTGGGGCAGTTGTATTTACATGTGGGGCAGTTGTACTCACCCAGGGGGAGTTGTGTTCACACATGGGGCAGTTGTACTCACACGTGGGGCAGTTGTTCTCGCACGTGGGGCAGTTGTATTTACATGTGGGGTAGTTGTGTTCACACATGAAGCAGTTGTATTCACACTTGGGGCAGTTGTACTTACATGTGGGGCAGTTATATTCACACATGAGGCAGTTGTAATCACACGTGGGCCAGTTGTGTTCACATGTGGGGCAGATGTATTCACACGTGGGGCAGTTGTACTCACATGTGGGGCACTAGTACTCACATGTGGGGCAGTTGATCTCACAAGTGGGGTAGTTGTATTCACATGTGGGGCAGTTGTATTCACACGTGGGGAAGTTGTATTCACACATGAGGCAGTTGTTTTCACATATTGGGTAGTTGTACTCAAATGTGGAGCATTTGTATTCAAATGTTCTTACCTAAGAGCTACATAGTTTTTCTCTTCAGCTACGAGCAGCAGCTTATAGGCAGCTCCTTGAGCCAGCCACTGGGCCAAGCCCCAAGATTTTGACAGTTCTGGACAGTGGATTCTGTCAGCTTCCAGACGCACTAGGTTGCATTAGCTTTGACTGAATAGCCATTTAGAGAAGCTGCCTAGAAGCGGCTGCTTTAGCTGGAAAGACAAGTTCTAAGAGCGTGTCGCAAGCGACACGGGAAAATGCTTTAGCAGTCACCTGCAGAGAGTTTCGAAAGTAGTGGAGAAAGTAGCTAGTCGTAGCCGAATACAGCTACAAATATTGAACTTTTTTTGCTAAGGATATTGACCGCTGCGATGCTGATAACTCTAGTCATGTGCACTACAACTATGAACCAAATATTTGGGTGCGGAGGTGCTCGGAATCGTTCAAACGCCTGGATATCTGTCGGACAGAAGGACTGAAGGACAGATGACAGACAAATGGCGGAGAGAGACAAGGGGGGAACTTAGGGCTTCAGCCCCGGGACCCTGGGGGGTCCAAAGGGGGCTGATGCGAAGAACACTGTTGAGCTACATGTCGAGTTGTCGCCTCTGTGGAGATGGCCACAAACGTTTTGGCAGAGTCTCCTCTTCAAGCAGGCGGGAGCCCCGAGAGTTACCCCGTTTCTGTACTCCACAAGTTGCCGTGCCACCCCCCACCCCCCCGAGACGAAGCCTGACACGTCAGCTAACGGTCTTGTAACTAACTCGCTTCCGTTGCCACCTGTCGCTCCGTTGCTTACACTCTCCGCCAATTTCGCAAGCGACGCCGAAAAGAACTTGTTACCGAACTGTCATTTTTATGTGTCAAATAGCAATCTCAGCAGGTCTGTAAGCAAGCACATGGTTGTCTCGGTGCCGTATGGCTGCGATTTGTCCTCATCCCTTGCAGCTATGGTCATTCCACTGCTAGCTACGCCACTGTCACTATCGCTGCTAGCTATATGCAAATCAAACACTGGCTTGGGCTGTTGGGCCCTCTGCTGCAGCTCCTAGGACCTAAATTCAAGAACGGTTACGGAATTACCGAAGGATTGTGCAGTCAAGCTCCTGGCACCACCCCCGCAGGAATGCACCCTGGCTGCTTGCAGCTTGCCAGGAGGCGTGGCTTCAGCGTAGACAGTCAGTCCGCGTGAAAGTTTGAGCAGTTTGGTTTACGAGTTGAATTGTTTGCCCGCCATGGTTCACTTTCCTCTGGTACGGAGCGAGTCCATCCGGTGGATGATCGTGACCAGAGATAAATAGATAAATAAATAATTAAATCTCTGATCGTGACAAATCAAGAAATAAAACCTCGCTCCAGTTTCGGGTTTCAGCCGATGGGATGGCTTCGTGCGATGGCTTCTGGTGCGTTGCGATGGTCACATGGTGCGATTGGTTCATGTGCGAAACAGAGTATTGGGTTGAGGAGAAACTGCGGTTCGTCGCAGCAACTGCGACTGCAGTCGCCGACTGCCCGACTTCTGTGTGACATTGGTACAGTGGACCGCGATGTAGCTAGCGGTCGAATAGCTACATGGGCTGAGGATTGAGACCAAGGCTGCTGATAGAGTGATAGACTGCCGGGGCAGGGGCTTCTGATTGCTAACCGTTTTTCGAAATAAAATGTTTGATACAGGCTCTCTCTTTCGGTCGCTGTTAGACTTACTAGACAATGAGCGCCGAGTGCACACTGTGAAACTTTTCTCAACTTTCGTGAGGTTAACTTCGTTGCAATAACTTCCAACCACCTTTCTAGGCGTGAAACTGACTATCGAGGCGTCTTCTAAACTTTGACGGCAGGCTGTGCTGTCCATCCAAGACCTGTCAGTCACCGTGGTAATTGAGGCATCCACGTATAAATATTGTTTCGTGAGTAGCTGTGCTCATTATCCTTCCGCTGGTTCACTTTTTTCTTCATCTGAGGATGAGCTAAGTAATATTTTCTCTACTGGAAGTCTAGAACCCGACGCCTCTAGTAACAGTGTCAGATTGTCAGGACAGGAACCTAGCCAGGAGCAGTTGCTATAGGAATAGGCGAACCCCGAGGCACCTGACAACGAGGCTGCTGTGTCTGTCAGGCCACAAGGCTTCCGAAAGAAAGGCTCGAAAGTTCCTGTATGTGTGTTACAGTCCAGGGATAGGCCTCGAAAGTGCATACAAAAGCAGGCACCCATGGGAACGTCATACAATTAGTTGACAGTGCGAAGTCCATTTATACCTCGCAGCTTACGGCACGAGTATCATAAAAAATCCATAGTTCAAATACAGCCTCTAAGTAATACTACGAGAATCGTCGAGGCTGATTAATTCAGTGCAGAATCAGTAAAACTACACCCATTGGGGTTGAAACCAGGGTTGTCCAGAAGGATCCCCAGCTTTGCGTCGCTGAGAAGTCTGATACGCTGAGTCTGAGACGCAAACAATTATACAGCCTGCGTCCTGAGGCGCAACCAATTGCATAGCCTGCTTCCTGAGACGCAACCCACCCACAGCCTGCGTCCTGCGCGGAGTTTGGGGGAATGAAAGGAGCTCACCATTAAGTATGGGTCTCTCACTCTCCTTGCGCAAGCCAAAGACACAGAGGATTCTGCCAAAGGGCGTCACCATAACCACAACGACAGCTGACTCATGGACAGTCGCTGTTTATTTTTTGGGGCACTAATAGCAGCTTCTAGGCAGCTCCATTTACCTGTCATTGGACCAACCCTGTAGCTAGCTAGTGTGTCTGAAAGCTGACATGACAGGAATACTAATCCAGCTGAAAGATTTGGGCTTCACCCAGCGGCAGTCTAAAGGAGCTGGATGGAAGCTGCTACACGTAGCTGAAAAAATCAACAGTGAGGACAGTCAGCCCCAAGTCCTCACTCCCTGGTTTCCGTGGGTATCGCACGGGGGGGACTTGGAATCGGACAACTGTGAGCAGCCCAGAGATGGCGAACAAACCATGTAACAATCCAATCCGATTCAAATTTGGACGCTGAAGACCACAGCCACTACCTGACTAGCCAACTGCGACTCTAATAACTTGTTCAAGTGACGGATCTTCACAATCTTTCTTCGCCATCTCCAGACCTGCTTTTCGCATTCTGAAGCTGCGTGTGGCACAGGTTGTTTAGGAGGACCACCATCTCTGCTTCTTGAGACGCAACCGATTTCAAAGCCCGCATCTTAAAACGCAACCGACCCATAGCCTGTGTCTGCGATGCAGTGGACCCTTCGTCGTTGCGTCAGTGACGCAGGACGCAGCGTCCTGATTAACCCTGGTGTGGCATGCTGAAGCGAGCAAAGCATCATGTAACATCACTAAATCAGGGTTGTTCTACACGCTGCTTTTGGGGAATCTGTTGCATCAATGGTTCTGGCTGCGTCACACACATATTTTGAAATCGGTTGCACCTTACGGGGCAGATTTTGGAGACCCCCGGGTCAACGCTGCACTAAATCAGACCTGGACAAGTGTTGTATCTGTCCACCCCATATAATGATGTTCTGTACTCTAAAAGAGTAATGTATTAGCCTAGTAACGTATATAATATCCAAGTTCACCCCGCGCACAGCCAGTGAGCAGATTGATTTATGTATTGAAAGGATTGTCACCCCAGGAAGTGTGACCCCGCACACAAACCAGCGCCACCAAGGGATTCAGAAGGAAAGGCAGAGAAACCCCTACATGAGAAGGAATTTCACATTGGAAAGGCAGGACATGCCAGACTAATGCCAATCACGAAATTCAAGGCTGATACACTTTCATCCAAACCAAAGCAACATCACTTCATCGGCCCATGTTCCCCGCTCTCAATACTTAACTCTCAACATCCTCAACAATATCCTTCTGACACACAGTTTTTATTTCCGGCTATGCATCGTAGCTCCAGTACAGCACTAACACAAGTACCAAGCCAGGCCATTCCCAGCCCTTACAGGATAGCATACCGACCCGCAGCAGTCGGAACGAGGGGCATAATCACGCAGTTTCTGACAATTCAACTTCAGGCATTGTGATGGATGGAACAATTTGATGGCGATTGATCAATTCCCTGGCTCGATCTGTGCTCTGTGGAGCTCGCGGCAGTCACTTACGTACGATCGTGTCCAGCTCCCCTGCCTTGCTAGCTAAGCCGAGCTCCCAGAACCGTGCATGCCACCCCCTTTCTACTTAGGCCCCCCTACGCCTTATCCCCTGCCTATACCCTTGCTACTGGACAAACAGCCAGCTTGACGGAGAGGAGGCGGGAGGCAATAAGCGATTCGCCACTCAACAGAGCACTCTTCATCTACATCGCCCCAAGTTTCAATGCCAGCCTGGCTCATGGACATCCTCTTGGAGGCAACATGGTGTCGGATGACCTTGACCATGACCTTATACTTGACATGGTCATTGTTCCTGGCCCTATCCTTGACCTCGACGATTCACCACCAAACAGAACACTCCTCGTCTACATCACCGTAGGTCTCTTTGCCAGCCTGGGTCATGGACATTCTCTTGGAGGCAACATGGTGTTGGATCACCTTGACCATGACCTTATCCTTGACATGGTTATTGACCATGGCCCTATCCTTGACCTCGACGCTTCACCACTCAACAGAGCACTCCTCGTCCACATCGCCACAAGTCTCAATGCCAGCCTGGCTCATAGACATCCTCTTGGAGGCAATCACCGCATCTAGCAACCCTCCAGCGGGGCCCAAGTTCAAGCGGTTGGCAGTCAAGAAGTCATACACCACATCCACCAACCTGCACACAGGTGATGCCAAAGATATGTGAGAAACAAGACAAGGCAATTTGAGGGGGTAAAACAATAAGGCAATCACAGCATCTAGCAACCCTCCCATGGAGCCCAAGTTCAAGCAGTTACAAGGCAAGAAGTCATACAACACATCCACCAACCTGCACAGGTGATGCCGCAGATATGTGAGGAATTAGGCAAGACAATTTGAGGAAGCAAACAATAAGGGAATCACAGCATCTAGCAACCCTCCCATGGAGCCTAAGTTCAAGCAGTTACTAGGCAAGAAGTCATACAACACATCTACCAACCTACACACAGGTGTGTATGTAAGCAAGTTGCAATCCAGGGGTAGCTATTTAAGCTTAAGGGACTTGCAGAGTGTAAAAGAATGACCCCTCTCTTCTATTATCAAAGTGGGGACCAGCTTTAAGTGTGGGTCAGCTGTAAAAGGTCAGCTGTAAAGTTCAGCTGTAAGTGTGGGTCAGCTGTAAAGGTCAGCTGTAAAGTTCAGCTGTAAGTGTGGGTCAGCTGTAAAGTTCAGCTGTAAGTGTGGGTCAGCTGTAAAGTTCAGCTTTAAGTGTGGGTCGGCTGTAAAGGTCAGCTGTAAATTTCAGCTGTAAGTGTGGGTCAGCTGTAAGTGTGGGTCAGCTGTAAAGGTCAGCTGTTAAGGTCAGCTGTAAGTGAGGGTCAGCTGTAAAGGTCAGCTGTAAAGGTCAGCTGTAAAGTTCAGCTGTAAGTGTGGGTCAGCTGGAAGTGTGGGTCAGCTGTAAAGGTCAGCTGTGAGTGTGGGTCAGCTGTAAAGGTCAGCTGTAAAGGTCAGCTGTAAGTGTGGGTCAGCTGTAAAGGTCAGCTGTAAAGGTCAGCTGTAAAGGTCAGCTGTAAGTGTGGGTCAGCTGTACAGGTCAGCTGTGAAGGTCAGCTGTTAAGGTCAGCTGTAAGAGTGGGTCAGCTGTAAAGGTCAGCTGTAAAGGTCAGCTGTAAGAGTGGGTCAGCTGTAAAGGTCAGCTGTAAGAGTGGGTCAGCTGAAAGTGTGGGTTGACCCCCCCTCCCCCTCCCCCCAGGGCCAACAGAGTCAAACAAGGACTTCTAAGCATGATTTCCTACCAGAACATCTCCGCTAAGGCTACCGCCCCCCCCCACACACACCACCACCACCTCCCCCAAGCACACCCGACAGACTGACCCCACCAACCATGTCAGGATGGGCAGCTCGGAAAGCCTGGTCGCCCAGCCAAGGCCTACAGAATCAAACAAAGACTTCAACGCCTCAGTCCCCATCAGAACGTTTCCATCAGATTGGATGGCATGAATGGTCTCCATGGCCTCGTCGTAGCTGTAGAGCGTAGGCGTAGTGTGGTCAGATAATAATACTTAGGATGTTGTTGTTAGTCCCAATCAGATTTGAGAAGAATGCTTTGCATGTGGATCTTATTTGATGTCATGGATGGTCTCCATGGCCTCGTCTTAGCTGTAAAGCATAGGCATAGCGTGGTCAGATAAGAATACCTTCACTCTTTAAGAATAATGCTGGTGGCCCAGGGCTAATTATTTTGACTAGTCCGCCCAACCACAGTACTTGACGTCCCATTTGGGAATGGGCACAGCGTGGTCAGATAATAATGCCTCCACTTTATGAGAAGGATGCTTTGGATGTTGGTGTTGGTCTCAATCAGATTTGATTGCGTGGATGGCCTACATGGCCTCGTCGTAGCTGTAAAGCAAAGGCATAGCGTGATTAGATCATAATACTTTGGATGTTGTTAGTCTCAATCAGATTCGATGGCACGGATTGTCTCCAAAGCCTCATTGTAGCTGTAGGGAATAGGCACAGCGTAGTCAGATAAAAAACCTAAACTATTTGAGAAGAATGCTAGGCATGTCGTCGTTGGTCTCAATAAAAAAAATGATGGCATGGATGGTTTCCATGGCCCCGAGAAAGCTGTAGGGAATAGGCACAGCCAGGGCAAGGGAATTAACCAGTGTCTCCAGGCAGATCCATGGTGCCCCTAGGAGCTTTGGGAGGTTAGCTTTGCATGTTATTGTTAGTCTCAAAATTCCCACCAGAATGTCTGTCAGATTCGTATAAATACGACATATACCATATATAAATACTATATATATACTACGTACATACTTGCATAAATACGACGTATACCATATATATAATACACACACACATATAAATAATATGTGTACCAGACATAAATACTATATATATAATACGTACATAACGTACATACACGTATGAAGACTCACTAGATGCCCATGTTGTTCTTAGGCTTGTACTTGGCCTCTGCTAAGTTCACGAACTTGGTAATATAAATGTACGCACATACATACACACATACAAATATACAAGCACAACTAAATACGATGTATACCATTTATTTAATACATATATTTAATACAAATTAAGACTCACGAGATGCCCATGTTGTTCTTAGGCTTGTACTTGGGATCTGCTATGTTCACAAACTTGATGATGCCGCGCTTCTTGTCTTGGCGTTTCAACACTGTCATGAGGGACATGCACATGGGACAATCTCCATCATACAAGTATTTGATGGTCCAGGTCACGGACTTCTTCGTCTTCCTTGCCTTATCTGCTGCTACCTCGTCATCACCATGAATGGCAGCCTATTGGGGGGGGGGGGAGGTGGATGGGATGGGGTGTGTGGGTGATGGTTCAGGTCACGGCCTTCTTCGTCTTCCTTGCCGTGTCTGTCGCTACCTCATCCTAACCATGGATAGCAGCCTATTGGGTGGTAGGGTGGGGTGGGGTGGGGTGGGGGGGCTGAGGTGGGAGGTGGATGGAGGTGAGCTAGGTGGGGGTGGGGTGGGGAGTGAGGGGGGTGATGGTATAGGTCACGGCCTTCTTCGTCTTACTTGCCTTATCTGCCGCTACCTTGTCATAACCATGGATAGCAGACTATTGGGGGGAGGGTGGTGGTGGGGGCTGAGGTGGGAGGTGGATGGGGTGTGGGGGAGAGGCGGGTGATGGTCTAGGTCACGGCCCTCTTCGTCTTCCGGGGCCAGGTAAATCAGGAGGTGACAGGTAAGTCAGTCGGTGTCTGTAACACAAGCAAGGTGAACAAATTCTCGCCAGGAAATTCACGAGGGCAAGGTAAACAATTGGGCGCCAGTTCATCAATGTTTTTTTCATTTAAACCCTTTTTAACACGGTTGGGCAAGCCCCTTCGGCCTATTTGGCCAACCCCTGCACTGTAACATACATACATAACTATTGCTCTTCTTATGTAGGGGTCGGCTATGTTATATAATATTAGTGAATAGATAATATTGTATAATATTAGTCGGACGAGCCGTCTCACCAGAATTTTGAATTCACTTGAAAAACTAATATTCTTGTCAAACTGTAATAATATTCGTTAATATTAGTTTTTCAAACACTAAAATTAGTTGCCGTTCCCTCTTCTTATGTTTTCAGTCTACGCTGCTCCAAATAATGTAATAATATCAGAAGCACTCACGATCTCAATCTCAAGGTACTCCTTGTATGCCTTCATTCAAAGAAGCAACACAACATAAGCAGCGCCCATCAAATGCCCCCCCCCACCACCCCCCACCACCACACACAATCCCACACCAACACTCACAATCTCAATCTCAAGGTACTCCTTGTATGCCTCCATTCAAACAAGTAACACAACATAAGCAGACGCCCATCAAATGCCCCCCCCCCCCCCCACACACACACACACACACACACACACACACACACAGACCACCACACCCACCATACACAATCCCACACCAACACTCACAATCTCAATCTCAAGGTACTCCTTGTATGCCTCCATTCAAACAAGTAACACAACATAAGCAGACGCCCATCAAATGCCCCCCCCCCCCCCCCACACACACACACACACACACAGACCACCACACCCACCAT
The DNA here is from genome assembly GCA_022414725.1 of Microglena sp. YARC. Lineage (NCBI taxonomy): Eukaryota > Viridiplantae > Chlorophyta > Chlorophyceae > Chlamydomonadales > Chlamydomonadaceae > Microglena > Microglena sp. YARC. The sequence continues at coordinate 28,179 of JAJSRW010001500.1, forward strand.
ACACAATCCCACACAACACTCACAATCTCAATCTCAAGGTACTCCTTGTATGCCTCCATTCAAACAAGTAACACAACATAAGCAGACGCCCATCAAATGCCCCCCCCCCCCCCCCCACACACACACACACACACACACACACAGACCACCACACCCACCATACACAATCCCACACCAACACTCACAATCTCAATCTCAAGGTACTCCTTGTATGCCTCCATTCAAACAAGTAACACAACATAAGCAGACGCCCATCAAATGACCCCCCCCCACCACCACCACCACCACACACCCACCACACACAATCCCTCACCAACACTCACAATCTCAAGCTCAAGGTACTCCTTGTAAGCCTCCATCATGAGCGGCTTGAAAATATCAGTTCTAGAGATTAGCCTGCAAAGCAATGAGAAGGAAGCAAGGTTTGGGTTGTTACTCTGGTTGGTTTGGGTTGTTACTCTGGTTGGTTTGGGTTGTTACTCTGGTTGGTTTGGGTTGTTACTCTGGTTGGTTTGGGTTGTTACTCTGGTTGGTTTGGGTTGTTACTCTGGTTGGTTTGGGTTGTTACTCTGGTTGGTTTGGGTTGTTACTCCGGTTGGTTTGGGTTGTTACTCTGGTTGGTTTGGGTTGTTACTCTGGTTGGTTTGGGTTGTTACTCCGGTTGGTTTGGGTTGTTACTCTGGTTGGTTTGGGTTGTTACTCTGGTTGGTTTGGGTTGTTACTCTGGTTGGTTTGGGTTGTTACTCTGGTTGGTTTAAGTTGTTACTCTGGTTGGTTTGGGTTGTTACTCTGGTCTGTTTGTGCACTTGAGTGCCTGAATAAAACTCCTCTAGACTCCTGAAGCTATTCAAGGCACAATTAAAGTACAGCTATAACCAATGAGAGGGCAGTTCATGGGACGGTTTGGATTTGACAGGTCGTATTGGCACTCAACTCAATGGCAATTCTCCTAGAATGATCAGAATTATTATTTCTGACCAAATTTGAAATACGCTGTTTCGACCTGTTTCGAAAGATACAAATCCAAATCATACGCAGAATTGCATGAAGGTAAAGCTTTTTCTTCTTCTAACCCTCCCACCCATGCACCCACCCTCCCTCCCACCCAACCCAAGCCCCCATCCTCCCACCCACCCTATGGGAACGCCCTCCTCGTCCACAACCGGCAAGCGTCGGATCTTTTTCTTTAGCATCAAATCTCCAGCAGCAGCTACGGTGGAGAAGCCATCAATGCTGATGGCGGGGGAGGTCATGTGCATTGCTACCGTGTCCTGCATTGAGCCCTTGGCCTTGCGCACCTTGATGATGTCCTGTGATGATGGAAGGGGAAAAGGCGGCAGGAGAGGTGGAGTGAGAGGAGGAGGTGATGATGGTGATGGTTATAGTGGTTTTGGTGGCGTTGGAGGTTGTGGCGATGGCGATTGTGGTGATGATGGCGGGGGAGGTCATGTGCACGGCTACTGTGTCGTGCATTGAACCCTTGGCCTTGTGCACCTTGATGATGTCATGTGATGATAGAAGGGGAAAAGGCGGCAGGAGAGGTGGAGTGAGAGGAGGAGGCGATGATGGTGGTGGTGCTAGTTTTGGTGGTTGTAGTGGCGTTGGAGGTTCTGGTGCTGGTTGTGGTGATGATGGTTGTGGTGGTCGTGGTCGAAAGGTGGTGCCAAGATGGTGGTGGTGGTGGTGGTGGTGGTCAGAGTTGACAGGTGGTGGTGGTGGTGGTGGTGGTGCTGGTTGTAGAAGAAATAGCAGTGCATTGATGGCGTGAGCAGATATGATCTAGCTCCTTGAGAACAGGTGGTTGTGGTGGTTGTGGTGGTGATGATGCTGGTTGTGGGTGTGGACAGGTGGCGTAATGCTGGTGGCGGTGCTGGTAGTAGTCAACAGGTATTGGTATGGTGCTAGTTGTACTCCTTGATAGCAGGTGTTTGTGGTGTTTGTGGTGGTGATGATTGTGCTGATGATGGTAGTGGTGATGATGGTTGTGGTGGTGATGATTGTGGTGATGATGGTTGTGGTGGTGATGATTGTGCTGATGATGGTTGTGGTGATGATGGTTGTGGTGGTGATGATTGTGGTGATGATGGTTGTGGTGGTGATGATTGTGCTGATGATGGTAGTGGTGATGATGGTTGTGGTGGTGATGATTGTGGTGATGATGGTTGCGGTGATGATGGTTGTGGTGGTGATGATTGTGGTGGTGATGATTGTGGTGATGATGGTTGCGGTGATGATGGTTGTGGTGATGATGGTTGTGGTGGTGATGGTTGTGGTGGTGATGGTTGTGGTGGTGGACAGGTGGCGCCATCATGGTGGTGGTGCTGGTAGTCCACATGAGTGATGTGGTGCTAGTTGTACAAGCGATGGCCGTGTATTGATGGCGTGTGCAGAAATGATAGCTAGCTCCTTGATAGCAGGTGGTTGTGGTGGTTGTACTGGTGATGGTTGTGCTGGTGGCGATTGTGGTGGTTCTTGTGATAGTGGTGGTGGTGGACTGGCGGCGCCATGGTGGTGGTGGTGCAAATAGTCGACAGGCTGAATCTGCTATTTTATTTTTTGCCCCCCCCCCCACCCCACCCCACCACCACCACCACCACCATCCTCCCCACACATACACTCTCCCCACACCCTGGTGAGTGACATCTCTCCTTGATAGCACTTGCTCACCTTCCTACTGATAACGCCCATCAACTTGTCTCGCCCATCATTGGTAATTACTGGGAGACCGGTGACCTGTACAGAGCATACATGGAAGTCGTCAGGGGAATGATCTGGTCCATGTGCTCAGCAGTGATTTTTTTTTAATTGTATGCATGTTAGTGGGTTTTTTCTAGCTTTAAGGCATTAGGCCTTCTTCAGGGACAGCATCAAACTTCGTATTTGTATTTTTACCTTTTGCGGGTTTAGGGGGGCATTTAAGGCAAACAACAAAAACTGACCTGTACAAAGCAGCCAGGAAAGTTGTCAGGGGTATGATCTGGTCCATGTGCTCAGCAGTGATTATTATCAAATGTGGAAGTTTGTTTTTTTAGCTTTTTGGTTGTTGGCTCCTCCAGGGAAAACGTTTAACAGAGTTGAATGTACAGTTTTTTGTAGCTTTTTTAAGCTCTTGGGGGCCACTAGGGGCAAACAAAAACTTATATTTTACATATACAGCGATAATGTCACCAAAACAGGGGCAAAACTAGCGATCGCTCTGCATGCCGGGGAAAACAATCCCTGGTGATCAGGGGAATGTTTTTGTTCATGTATACTGATGCACATGATTATCTAGAGCTGCATTGCAGCTATGGTGCATGTGGATGGTTTCCCCAGCCTCACAGTTGCTGCCCATGCCGTGATCGTGGGTGATGGTGATGGTGACCCCACACACTGAGTGCCCAGTACTGTGTTGTGTATGCTCAGTGCTGCATTGGTGCAATAGAACCTGTGGACTGCGCCCTCTGTACGCCTAACAGTTGCTGCCCATGCCGTGATCGTGGGTGGTGGTGATGGCGATCCCACAGTGTGCCCAGTACTAGGTGTGCCCAGTCCTAGGCTGAGTGTGCCCAGTGCTGCATTGGTGCAATGGTACATCTGGACTGTGCCCTCTGCATGCCGCACAGTTGCTGACCATGCAGTGTGGGTGGGTGATGGTGATGGTTATGGCGATCCGATACAGGGTGTGCCCAGTCCTGTGCTGTGTGCGCAGTACACTGCTGTGTATGCTCAGTACTGTGTGTGCCCATTACTGTGCAATGTGTGCCCAGTGCTGCGATGTTACATGTGGACTGTGCCCACACACAATCCCAAGCACTGTGTGCCCAGTATTGTCCTGTGTGTGCCCAATACTGTGCTGAGTGTGCCCAGTGCTACGTTGGTGCAATGGTACATGTGGACTGTTCCCTCTGCTTGCCTCACATTTGCTGCCCATGCCGTGATCGTGGGTGATGGTGATATCGATCCCACACACTGTGTGCCCAGTACTGTGCTGTGTATGCTTAGTACTGCAGTGCTGCAATTGTACATGTGGACTGTGCCCTCTGCCTAGCTCACAATTGCTGTCCATGCCGTGATCACACACTCAGTGCTGATCAACAAAATGATTTGAGGACACCCAGTCTTGCCCAATAAATCAAACCAAGCACAAGACGCATGCAAGGGAGCTAGTCAAGATGTGAGACAAGCATGCGATTGCACAAACAATCTGCCTAGTGCCATTGTTTTTCTTTCGGCTACTAGCAGCATTTTCTAGGCAGTACCCTGAGCCAGCCACTGGGCTAAGCCTCAAAAATTCGGCAGCGCTAGAAAGCTGATTTCGTCAGCTTAAAGCTGCTGCTCTTAGCCGAAAAGAAAAGAGAGTGCCCAGTGCTGCAATGGTGCATGTGGATACTGCCTACTGTTTGCCGCACAGTTGCTTCCCATGTCAACTTGACACAAGACGCATGCAGGGGAACAAGTTAAGATGTGAGGCAAGCATGCGACTGCACACACGGTATGTCCAGTGCTGCCGTGCTGCCATGGTGCATGTGGATTGTGCCCTATGCATACCCCACACTTGCTGTCCATGCCGTGATTTAGTACTTCTTTCTTAGGTGGATTCTATGCTCTTCATTTAACCGCTTTATTATATGGGTCTGTTTGAACTCGTGGTTCTTTACCTCGCTACGATCATTGTGTGTGATTGGGCTAGAGTAAAGATATGAGACAAGCATGCGACCCCACACACGGTATGCCCAGTGCTGCTGTGCTGCCATGGTGCATGTGGATTGTGCCCTGTGCATACCCCACACTTGCTGCCCATGCCGTGATTTTGTATTTATCTCTTAAGTGGATTCTATGCGCTTTGTTATCTGGGGTTGTTTGAACTCGTGGTTCTTTACCTTGCTACCGTTACGATCAACTTGTTTGGGCTCAAGTTACGATATGAGACATGCATGCGGTCCCACGCATTTGTGACAGGCGCATGCTCGTGCACCACTGTTTCTCTTTGGGGCTACGCATGGCAGCTTCCAGCCAGCTCCAACAGCCAGCCACTGAGTCAAGCCCGATGCTCTCAGCCTCATGGAAATGCCCTCCATGTCAGCTTTCAGGACGTGCTAGCCTCAGGTTTGGCTCAAGGACGGGGAAAGAAAGCTGCTTAGAAGCTGCTGCACATAGCCCTAAAAATAAAAAATAGGCATTTGTGCATGTGGTGTTCTACGTGAACAGTTGAGTCCAAATCCCATCCCACGCGGGGTAAAGAAACAGTGCACCAGGCATGCACAAAAAGAATACAACAGGCCGCATGCATGATCAACAGCAGCGTATAAACGACTCCCGGAATCGACCATGCAAAAGAAAGGACAGCGCATCGACCAGGACCCATTTCTTCCGTCTGTGGACAAAACCGCATGAACGCATGAGATACTCTCGCAGCCTTACCTAGGACTTCGCCAAATCGACCAGAACAAGACTCCCCCAGCTGTGAACATCAAGCATGAACGCATGAGCTTTTGGCAAAACCCAACTGTCCAAATACGCAGTAAAAATAACCATCAGCTACACGCTACGCCCCCTATCCCGCTAGCAGAATTATTGGTTAGCCAGGGCAAAACAAGCGGCAATTCGACAGTCGGTTGGGCTGGATGCGGAAGGCCAGGCTACAGCAGCGAAGGGAAGAGCATGACGGTTTGATTTCCAAGCTGAGGGATACTTTAAAGAAGGGTCGCTGGAGGGGTTAGCGCAAGCTTCCACGCCACGTCGCGTGTCCTGACACCAAGGCATTTTCCGCAACCCTCCCCCCACCCACCCATCCCTTACCTCACCCCTCCCTCCGCACCTGATCGAGTCGGGCCATGATCTCCTCCAGCGTTTCCTCGGGCTTGCATGTCAGCACGTTCACCTCTTCTCGCATGACTTCAGCGACGATTTTGGGACAGTCGTCTCCAAGGCAGGTCACCTCGTCGTCGTACGCGTCGAACTCTAGGCTCTCGAGAGTTCTAGCCTTAGCCTTAGCCACAGCCTTAGCCGCGGCTTCAATAGGAGATGCGAAGCAAACTTGGGGGGCGGAGGAGGACGAGGGCGAAGGCTGTGGCGCTGGGACCAAGCGAGAAACACGCCTTGCTTGGGTTACGACCGGTGTTTGGACCCTCCCTATTGACGCTCCACCCACAGTGGATTTAAAAGCTTGCATGGTTGGTTGGTCAGCTTCAGTGGAAGATAATTGAGCGGCGTAGAAAAAAGTGCTGTTTTGAAATGAAACAACGGAACCTAAATGAAGCTAAGTGAAGTGAAGTTTGAAGACGGCTGCCGCGTTAGTTGGCTGGTCAGTTGGTCTCCAGCACCGCGCATCGCGCACCGTTCAACCGTTCAACTGTACAACCCAGAGGGGTTCAACCCCTCTGGGGTCAACCGTTAAGTGGAAAGTAGTTGGAGTTGATTAATCGTACACAACAGCGGAAAGCAGAGGGGGGGCCAACCGGAAGCGAAGGGTGAAGCGTAACCCTAGCTGGCGCCTGGGGTCAAACTCTTCCTTTCTTCCCGCGCGCTGCGCCCGAGCCAAGTGCGAATGCATGCTGTGGGGTAATGCATCCTGTGGGGTAATGCATCCTGTGGGTTGTTGTTATCTTTTACGCCACTCTTTCTCACCCCACATGCGTTGAGCACTATTCTCCTTTTCAGCTACGAGCAGCACCTTCTAGGCAGCTTTCATGGTCAAACCTATAGCGAAGTGGTGCAACTGGAAGCTGGCATAAATATCTTCCCAGTATGTCCCAGTGCTACTGAAATCGTGGGGCCCAGTGGCTGGCTTGGGGAGCTACCTAGAAGCTGCTGCTTGAAGACGAAAATAAAAGCTCTGGCATTGTGCTTAACTTCGGCTTTTACTTGGTGACGATGCGAACACGCCATGAAGCTATGCCACGCTAGATGCGAGACGGCAATGGGGTCGTTGGCATGCTTTGTGCGAGCTGTAGGAGCTGATGCACATCTTAAAAGCTCGGGCCCAGTGCCGCGTGGGCACAGCCGTGGGCGGCCGTGGGGCGTGTGTGGGCGCTTGGCGCTTGGGGGTCAGATCCGGGTCACGTCGGGTCACACGTAGCGCTCCGATCTTAAGAGAGTCGTGTAACTTCCGGAAGTGATCTGGTACATTCCCGGACTCTAGCATGGGCATGTCCCCGTAGAGTCTGATCCATTGTTACAGGCCGGTTCCTGGTCGAGGCGAAAGCAGCTCGCTGGGCTGCTCTAAGGAGTTTAACATTTAGATATTTGATACAAGTGCAGCATGTTCCATTGTTGTATTTGTATGGCTATGCCATTGTTCCCCCAAGATAATCCCCCCTTAAAGTAGCCTACTGGTACATGATTTCTGTAGGGCTGTTCAAAAACGCGACGATATAATGAGTGGGGGACATCCAAGACTTAAGGTGGCCAGAATGAGACCTCATCAAGGCAGAATAAATAAATAAAATTAAGTCATGTGTGTCCGGCTCTGTCTACCTTAAGGTCCGTGCAATTGTGGTGTTGGTGGGTGTCTACTAGCGAATGTGTGTGTTTGTGGGAGTTGTTTTGGGCTGGATGGATCCAATGCAATTTGTAATGACTCACTCAATGCATGTGTCTCGATTTCTGTATCTATCGCAGGTAGCAAAGAAGCCTACCTATGCAGGCTACTTGTACTGGGGGTGTTACACAGATAGTGGCTCAAGTCCCAATGCAACGAAACAAGAAGACACAACGAGTTTGCTCCTGCTAGACTATCGATGGATGGAGCTGGGGGATATGGAAGAAAGAGCTTACATGCCCTAGAAATCCGAAGTTAACACACTACATTATACACAATATCTTAAACAAACTCACAACGTGCAGCCGTACCACTAAACTTAGTGTGAAGAATAACATTGTGGAAAGGTTCGAATGCTCGACTAATGCGCTAACATGGACAACTTTGTTTGCTTCCATGTGTGCAAGGAATTTGCCCCCAGGAGGTGGGGTATCACGACACTTACCATCAACACCGAGGATTCAGTTCGAATCGCGTTGCCACTCCTACAAAAGGGTAGGCGCACTTATCCCCGATCCGGACTCAGAGTGGCTCAATGGTAGAGTTTCCGACCTTGATCGAAGGAGATGCCGGGTTTCAACCCCATCGGGAGCGTTTCGGTTCTCACAGTGGCCGTCAACCGTATGAAACGTGACTGGTTCTAGCCTCGTTGCCAACTCGAGCAAGGTGAGCTTACGAACCGGTGTCGATAACACCACGTCCTTAGTAGGGTCAACTGTCCCCGGCAGTGTGACTTACTTGGATGTTCGAATTTTCAATTTTCAATAGGCGCACTGCAAGCACAGCAGTTTTTGGTAATGGGTTTCCGACATTGTATTTTTGGCGCAAGCAGGGCCCCTAGCTGTTCACATTGGATGCCTCCAAGGAAAAGCCTGTAAGCATGCAGCATTGGCGGCAGAATGCAAGAATACTACGGTGTTTTTTGCATTCGGTGACCAGGTGCTCCTGAGTTCGATTATAGAACTTTTCTGACCTTAGGGGCAGGGTAGGACAGTTGGGTCTGCAATTTTTGAGGTCAGACCTCTATTGTGATTTTGGACCTGCGTGACAATTATCCCACGCTCAATTCTCCCCTGCTCCCACCCTCTTTTGCCTCAACAGGAATCGTCTAGAATTGACGCCTGCAGAGGTGAAAGAGGTGGAAGAGGTGCAGGCCTGGTGCCTGCCAGACGCTGTACATACGCTCACGCTGCTACGCACACTGTTTTTCTTTTCGGCTACTAGCAGCAGCTTATATGCAGCTCCCTGAGCCAGCCACTGGGCTAAGACTCAAAAATTCAGCAGCGCTAGAAAGCTGGCGATATCAGCTTCCAGGTACCTAGGTTGCTTTAGATTTGGACGAAGAGAGAGCCCAGGGAGCTGCCTAGAAGCTGCTGCTGGTAGCTGAAAAGAACAACTATGGTCTCGCCCTGTCACGTGGCCGCAGGCAGATTCCGCTTGCACAAAAAAAAATTAAGCGCAAGGGTAATAGTCTAATAGAATCAAAGTGGACCAAAGGAGAGGCCAGGGCATGTTGCAGGGAGGGAGAAAACAGGAAAGCAGTGAGAGGGATACCTATGAGGAATGACTTCACGAAATTGACTCTACCGTATCGAACTCTAGTGGCGTGGCCTCACCCAGACTAGCTCGACAAACTGCTCCTGTCAGCATCATACCACGCAAACTCTCTCCTTCTACCGGTGATTTCCTTCTGCGCCTTGCGTCTTGGTGATGAAGGCCTCACATATTTTCTATGTCCAGCTTACACGCAGCCCACAAAGTCTTTGGCAGCTACTGGCCATTCAAATCAGGCAGCTTTGGGTTAGTTACAGGCAGCCGGTCACCCGGTTACAGTTTTGTGTAAGGTTCAACATTGCCTTCAACCTTCCCACTGGCCGCGGCCACTTGGTGACCGCCAATCTTGAACGCCTTGCGCATCAGTATCATCAAATAAAGCTGCCAGGCCCATGAAACCAATTGCAGTTGGAATCAAAGGAAGAGCCAGAGTATAACACTTGATAATAAAGGCCTCATCTTCAATGTCCAGCTCATGAGCAGCGTGTAACGCCGTTGTCATGTCGCGCGGACTGAACTCATGTAGCTTGGGCAACGCCAAATCCATCCACATGGTGAAGAAGGCCTCATCTGTAATGCCTAGCTCATATGCAGTATACAAGAAGTTTGATAGCTCACTGGGATCCATGGCAGGCAGCTTTGAGCCTACCACATCCAGCAACTTGATTTTGAATTTGGTGGAAGCTTCATTTTCAACCGACAACAGGGGCCCGTCTTCAACCCAGACAGTCGCCCCTAAGTCATAAGCACTCAACTCATGTAGCTTGGGCACCGCCGCATCCACCCACATGGTGAAGAAGGCCTGATCTTCAATTTCCAGCTTATTTGCAGCAATACAAGTTTTTAATAGTTCCTGGGCATTCATGCCAGGCAGCATGGGTGTGGCCACATCCACCCAGGTGGCAAGAGTTACTGCTGACAGGGTTTCCAGGCGGAATTCACCATCGACAGGGTGTAGTAGTGTAGCCATTACCCACAAGATATTCAAGATGTCGTTGATGTTGAAGCTAGACAGGTTATTCGCAGTGTGCTCCAGGATTTCCCCCAACAAGGAGAAGTTCGTGGTACCTCCTGCATTGCTCAAAGACTCGAGCACTCTAGAGATGGCGAGAGCATCCATGTCATGTACACAATCCCGGGCCACCCCTCTTAGGTCTTCCATGAGCTGCTGTGCCAGGGCATTCTTGGCCAAGTCAGTCTCGGATGTCCTACCTAACTCGGCCACCTTAACCAAGGCAGAGGACGCATGACTATGGCTGAATTCATGGCTGTGGTCAGAGATGACCTTTTGTAAGCTTGTCAGATCTCGGCATGCCATGATGGTTGCCTTCAGCATTTCTGGTCCTTCTGGTTCCTACAACATGTGGGTTTCAGCAGTACTATGAGTGCATGTGTGTGTTAGCTATATGTGCACAGTATACACATGCAGGTGTGTTGTCCAAACTGGAGCACGATTGTGTAGTGCAGTATTTGTTTGCGTGAAAGTGATTTCATAGTGCTTGTCCATCTACCAATGATTGGTCATGTTACAAGTCTGTACTAAATGCCAAATCTGTACTCAGCATGGGCACAGTTATTGGCGGAGCCCCCTCTTCAAGGTTGTGGGAGTCCCCAGGGTTACCCATTTGTCCGTCCGACCGACCGACCGTTTGACCGTGCTGAAGCCTGACACATCCGCCAACAGTCTACTAACTAACTCACTTCCGTTGCCACCTGTCACTCCGTCGCGAACACTTTCCGCCAATGTTTAGCGTTGCATGCGAGGCTGCATATAACTTTTCCAGCAGTTCTGTACATCTGATTTTATCAGCTTCAAGGTGCACAAGGTTGCGTTCGGTTCGGCTGAATAGCATATCAGGGGAGCTGCCTAGAAGCTGCAGCGCGTATCTGCACATAAAAAATATGAGCAAGGGGCGTTGCGCCCGCCGCTAGCCTAGCCGCACACACGAATGATAACACAGCAATCAAGCAGCACCCTTCATGTGTACTGGGGCCAACAAGTAAGACACCTCCCTACCCAGCAGCTCAAATGCCACCCAGTAATTCATCAATGCTTTTTCTTTTTAAGCCCTTACTATCACAGTTGGGCAAGTACCTCTAGCCTATTTGGCCTACCCCTGGACTGTAACATACATACACATGCACAAGCCATCTCCCCGCCCAGCTCAAATGCCCTAAATGAAACACTAGACCATGCTAAGCCATGCTCCAACATAAAGTCCTGTCTTCACCACCACCACCACCGTTCCCACCTGCCTGTAGTCCTGTCTTCACCACCACCACCACAACCACCACCGTTCCCAGCTGCCTGTAGTCCTGTCTTCACCACCACCACCATCACTACCACCATAACCACAACCACCGTTCCCACCTGCCTATAGTCCTGTCTTCACCGCCACCACCACCACCACCGTTCCCACCTGCCTATAGTCCTGTCTTCACTACCACTACCTCCACCATCCCCATCTGCCTGTAGTCCTGTCTTCACCACCATCAACACAAGACCATGCTTAGCCATGCTCCAAAACATGGCAACATACACCAGCTCATAGCTGTTCTTTTGAGCTACGAGCAACAGCTTCTAGGCAGCTCCCCTGCCTGACTGGCTATTGAGCCAAACCAAATGCGACCTAGGGCATCTTGAAGCAGACACAATTAACCGTCCAAAACTGCTGGAATATTGGGGTTCATCTCAGTGGCCGGCTCAAGGAGCTACCTAGAAGCTACTGTAGGTAGCTGGAAAAAAGCTCTGCATCAACTGGAGCAAGCAAGTAGCCGTAGGGGTAGAGCCACGTAACCAAGTTCCATTTCCCCTACCAAAACCTGATAATGACAACTTACCAGATCTTGCTCGAAGCTAGCGCCAGGGTATCTTGCTCCTGTAGGCCTGGCAGGCTGCTCATCTGAAAATAGGTAATAAATGGCAAGATCTCATGTTAGGGATAATCCCAGCTTGCAGGAGCCGATTGGCATGTATGTGTCCGTCCGTTTGCCTGCCTGTCTGTCTGTCTGCCTGTCTGCCTGCCTGCCTGCCTGTCTGCCTGCCTGCCTGCCTGCCTGTCTGTCTGTCCGTCCGTCCGTCTGTCCGTCCGTCCGTCCGTCCATCCGTCCGTCCATCCGTCCGTCCGTCCGTCCGTCTGTCCATCCGTCCGTCCGTCCATCTGTCCGTCCGTCTATCTGTCTGTCTGTCTGTCTGTCTGTCTGTCTGTCTGTCTGTCTCTCTGTCTGTCTGTCTGTCTGTCTGTCTGTCTGTCTGTCTGTCTGTCTGTCTGTCTGTCTGTCTGTCTGTCTGTCTGTCTGTCTGTCTGTCTGTCTGTCTGTCTGTCTGTCTGTCTGTCTGTCTGTCTGTCTGTCTGTCTGTCTGTCTGTCTGTCTGTCTGTCTGTCTGTCTGCCTGTCTGCCTGTCTGTCTGTCTGTTGCATACCTGCTTTGTTCATTCTGCTTGTTTCGCTGCCTTATCTTGCTTGCAACCTGCCATCTTAATGTATGTTGCACTCCAGGGGTAGCCAAATAGGCTTAAGGGACTTGCTCAACCTCATATCAATTAGGGATAATATGAAAACAAGCCCTGATGAATTGGGCTCCAACACATCGTCTTATCCACAGAGGCCAACATACACAAGTGCTCGTGCTCATCTTTCTTGATCTATGCTCTGCCATAAATCCACAATACATACATCGTGTAGTCCACGCCGTGGGACAGTGGCATTGGCAAACGGCCACACAGGCACCGTGGTTTTTTACAGTAAGGATGTTATTAGCCTCAAAGGGTGGGTCTCCCTAAGCTAGCCCCAGACTCAAAGGATTAGATGTGATATTACCGGTTATTCTTGTGAAAGAAGAGCAGCATCGCTCAAATTTTTTAGTGAACGATTTTGCCATCAGCTATCTAGACAAGTCCTATGCAGCGTCGCAAGCGACGCGGAAAATTGGTGGAGTGTGTTGGCAACGGAACGAAAGGTGGCAACGATGGAGCTGACCGAAGCGTGTTAGTTACACGACCGTCGGATGACGTGTCAGGCTTCAATTTTTTTGGTCGGACACACAAACGGACAAATGGGTAAACATGGGGGCTCCCGCCCCCTTGAAGAGGGGGCTCCGCCAAAAATAAGGAGAGGGTAGGCAGGCTGCACTGGGGTCTGTGTCCACTACTACTAACTTGATTTTGTGAAGTGCACATGTGGGGCAGGTGGGACAGGTGGGATCTGTTAAGGAGCACAGGAGGGGCAGGTAGGTGGGACCTGGTTAAGTGCACAGGTGGGGTAGGTGGGACAGGTGGGATCTGGTTAAGTACACATGTGGGATAGGTGTAATATGTGTGCATTACTAACTTGATCTGGTAAAGTGCTCAGGAGGGGCAGATAGGTGGGACAGGTAGGTGGGATAGGTGGAATCTGGTGAAGTGCACAGGTGGGACAGGTGGAATCTGTGTGCATTACTAACTTGATCTGGTAAAGTGCACAGGTGGGACAGGTAGGTGGGGCAGGTGGGATCAGGTAAAGTGCACAGGTGGGTTAGGTGGGATCTGTGTGCACTACTAACTTGATCTGGTAAAGTTCACAGGTGGGGCAGGTGTCTACGTCAGCCTGCTAGGCCGGCCTATCACCGGCTGATATGCTGCTGACAGCCGTGAGGGTAGCACGGTCCTTGCCTTCAGTAGCATCGCCATCTTTCAGCCTGCAGGGTACCAAAACAATTGTGGACATTATTGGCAATTGGGCTGTAGATAGATGTAGAACCTTGAAATTTTATGGAGGAAACTGACATGAAAAACAATGGGTACAATGTGGGTGTCTATGTATGCAGAGATTTGATGAAATGTAGTTTGATAAGACTGCTTTGATTTGAATCGATTATATATGTTACTGCCAAAGACGGCGAGCAGCCTTTAAGGCTGGAGCCACGTAACCATAGCTTTCCTTTTCTGTTACAAGTGACATCTTCTAGGATAGGACCCTGACTGGTTAGTGAGGTAGACCAAATGCGACCTGGTGAACCTTGAAGCAGACATAATCAGCTGTCCATAACTGCTGAAATATTTGGGTTCAGCTATGTTGGTGGCTCAAGAAGCTGATAAGAAGCTACTACTCGTAGCCGAAAAGAAAACCTGTGCATGTAACCAAGTTCAAGTTCAAGTTCTGGCGTAGTGACGTTGGGGCATTGGCTATAAGGTGCTCGGAAAGACCGATCCAATCACCCGAGCGAAGGGGCGAGATAGAGTGCAACGTGGCAGTCAGATTATGTGCGCTTGGGCGTTTGCATGAGAGGGAATCGAGGCTAAGCGAGTGGTAACCGGGAGTATGCAGTTAGGAAACAATACCGGACTCCCATCGAGAGTTAGTGGAATGGGTGGGGTGGGGAGGGGTGGGGGGAGCCAACGGCTATCCGACTTTTTCCTACCTACCTTGGGTTCCCTCGCTTGCTTCGATGTACTCTCCTGTGGCGCACGGCTGTTTTAATCCCTCGACTGCTTCTTGTCGAGCTCTGAACTGAGAAAAACTATACAAGAATCGCGTCCATATGGTATCGGAAGTTCGTGGCAGGGTTTTTATATAAAAGCCTTATGGCTGCTTATGGGTTTTTTTCTTCCGCGGGGTTCATTCGGATCTAGGATAATAGGAAGAACATATCTGGACAGCCTACAGCCCCGCCTACAGCCTGGACCAGGCGCAGGCGTGGACAGCGTGGACAGCGTGCCGGGTCGGATTCGCAACCCAACCGGGAATCAGCCTGATTTAGAGTTGTCACGGTTTGCCCCAGGATTCCTCCTGCCAAACATATTGACAGCCCCAGAAATTGGCTTTTGGCCTTTCTTCGTTGTGGTTTGTGGTGACGTGTAGCATGGCTGTGTGTTGCTTGGTTTGTCATTGTTTTTGTTTTTTGCTGTACCCGTCTGGCTCTCTTTGGTTGGCGTGTTCGCTGTCTTTGTTTGTGTTTGAATTTATAATAAGATTGAGCATGATGTACGAATTATGTAGGACTTGTTTTCTTTTTTGGCAGTCAATTTGACTTCTTGTTTTGGCGGTAGTTTCAAGTGTTACATATTATCATCATGTTGATGATGTGTAACAATCCACTATTTCAATGGATGATTGGATTGCGCCGCATGAAATCATGGATTGTATTTGATAGAAGAATCGGATCATGCCTGTATGGCACAGATATTGGCAGGAAGGTCGCAGTGGGAAAGGAATCAAAGTTCGTCACAATCAGTACCAGCATTGGCAGTGGAAGGTCGGTGCATGATTATATTAATGAATAGAAACAGGGAAGGACCTTATGTGGCAGCTACATGCGTACAAAACTATTTGTTTACCTCGATTGCCCAGAAGCGTGGACATTTAAAGGGCACTGTAGGGCATTGTTGCCTGCAGCTGTGTTTGCCTGTACCTGAGCGGCGTAGCACTCCGCCTGGTGATTGTGGCGGTAGTTGGCCTTGACGGCGACTATGAAGTGCTTTTCGAATGGCGAGTAGCTGTTGACATCAGTGACCATGCGGACCTGTGGTCTGCGCTTGTGTTGAACCATCCTGCGGCTCATGCCCGACGTCATTCCCACGTACACCCTAGAGTTGGGTGTACATGGCACGGTGTAGACCTTGTAGGTAGGTAGGAGGCTGTCAAAGCATATTGGCGGGGGGCTGGGGTACGCGGTGCGCCCAACCAATAAATATTCTTATGGGATGAGACACTGTAACCAACTTCAACTGCTGTAACTCAACTGCCGACTCATCATCTAGTCGGAAGCAAATCTACGATATCAAAAACTGATTTGACGTTCTACTTTTTTTTCAAAAAATTGTAGGGTGACCACACGAAAATTGTCACCTTCTATATACCGGGTTAGGTTTCTCGGCTGACTGAGATCTCCGGAACAATAATGCGGAACTAGATGAGGTCCATCTTGGATAAATCCTACCAGATAGTCCTCGTCATTTTTGTATCTTCCTCCTCCTCGCCTTGATCCTTTACACGGCCTTTCCATTTTCCCCCTGCGTGGAAATATTGTTGTGTTTACGATTCGTTGGTCTTGAGTGCTCGAGGTTGCGCGAGTCCTTTTTGCCTAGTTGTTTACATTTCTCTTGGACTCGAATACCGGTATAATTTCCGGGACTTATAAATCCCCACCCAAAATAAGAATGCTGCAACTCGACAGCTACAGCGCACTTGGCATCGCCACCGCGATGATCTTCGCCCTCCTAGCAACCGTGTTCCTCGTGCAATCGTCCAAGGACAAGAAATTCCCTCCAGGCCCCCCGGGTGTGCCGATCCTCGGCAACTTCTTCGACTTAACCGCTCATGATAAGCATTAGTAAGTTACTGATTCAGTGTTTTTTCTAATAAGGGTTTTGGCCCTGTTCTGGGGTTTGAGGATATTAAAAGATCAAAAATCGGTATAAACAATATTTCTTACATCCTGGCGATCAGCAGTTATGCTCTACCAGATGACCTCAGTTGACATCTGATATCAGATGTCAACTGAGGTCATCTAGTAGAGCATAACTGCTGATACTGGCTTTACCCACAAACTCATGTATTGGTCATATCTAGGGTTTAGAGGGATATTAGCAGTGATGATA
Source organism: Microglena sp. YARC (assembly GCA_022414725.1). Classification (NCBI taxonomy): domain Eukaryota; kingdom Viridiplantae; phylum Chlorophyta; class Chlorophyceae; order Chlamydomonadales; family Chlamydomonadaceae; genus Microglena; species Microglena sp. YARC. The sequence continues at coordinate 44,834 of JAJSRW010001500.1, forward strand.
CTATTTTGGGATCATGGCGATGGGAGTGGTGGTGATGTTAGTTTCATTGACCTGGTGCCCTAGTGGCCTGGACAATTGACCATAGCTTGTCATGACTGAGAGTTATACACAGAGCACAATTTTTGTCTGGATGAGTTGACCAATAAGGCGTTTCTTTAACCTTTCTACACCCATGGGATGACAATCTGCACAGGAGTGTTGTGTATGGTAGTTATGGTTGAATCCTTCAGTGTTGTTGGACTCTGTCCGGTCTAGGCATTGTCTAGTAGGGAACGGCAACAAATATAAGTGTTTGAAAAACTATTATTAACTACTATTATTATGGTGTCACAATTTTTTTTTAAACCTTGAAATTCTGGTGAGGCGGTTCGTCTGACTAAGATTATATAATATTATATAATATCATTTATTCACTAATATTATATAACATAGCCGACCCCTATTGTCTAGCCATGCTCATAGCTTAGTTTTTCTTTTCGGCTACGAGCAGCAGCTTCTAGGCAGCTACCCTGTCTGGCTAATCAGCCAAATCTAAAGTGACCTCTTGCACCTTCTAGCGCTGCTGAATTTATGGGGCTTAGCCTCGTGGCTAGCTCAGGGAGCGAGCTGCCTAGAAGCTGCTGCTAGTAGAAAAGAAAACAGTTGCTCATAGCACCTTCCAAGCCACACTAGCCATAAGTGCCATCCCTTTTCCATTCCTTTCCCATTCCTTTCCATTTCGTCGCCACACTAAGCCATATGTGCCATCCCTTTCCATCCCATACCGTTCCTTTCCATCCCTTTTTATCCCATTCTTTTCCATTCCATTCCTCGCCACACTTGCCAGACATACCATTTCTTGCGTTTCCTTGCCATATGTGCCATACGTTCCTCTCCATACTTGCCATCCATTCCTTGTCATTCCTTGTCATACATGCCACTCCTTGCCAAAATTGCCGTGCTTAGAACGGAATCCTAGACGAGTGAACATTTCTAAAAGGCTTACTCGAGATGTCACGATACTGAATGGAAGGTACATATACCAGATTTATAGACTAGTAGCAGGCTATCCTACTGTCAGGAACTGCTAGTGTCAGGAACTGCTAGGGCTACGGGAGTTTCTGAGAGAACATCTGATCAGATACCAATAAGGCACTCGTGTCTTAGTAGTTCACGCTGACACCTACCTGCTATAGTACTTGCCGTACTCACCAGCAGGCTACTTCCAAGCGGCACGACGCTTTTTTGGCGCGCTGGCGCGCTGCTTTTTGAGCCCACTGCGCGTTTCGCGCAGTTTTTTTGCAACCCCCTGTGGGCGCCAGCAAGCATTTTTTGCGCTTTTTGCAGCTACACACAGCGCAGTTTTTTTCGTTTTGCAGTGCGCTAAAGCGCTGGCCAATTTGGTCAATGGAAGTACTCACATCACATTACTTGCTTGCTTGCTTGCTCCAACCGCACCATCAAATGGTGGAACACCTCTGTGGGCGCCGGTGTGTGGGGGGGGCGGGTGTGTGGATGTGTGTGGGGGTGTGGGAATGGAGTGGGTTGGGGGGTGGGTGGGGGTACAGGGTCCTACTTCCTGGGTGAAGGCCTTGAATGATAATACAATACAAAACAGCCTCTTTCAGTGATATACATTGGTCTAAGTGGTAGACCGAATCAACTTTAAGAACGACGGGTCGGGGTTCGACTCCCCCTTTTTGGTCGCTCTTGGCGTTGTAGGTCGTCGTCAACCGATTGCGCGATGGTAGCTTGTCCAGTTGAGGTGGGAGACCGCTCCCCGCCCGCGTACGACGGGCTCCCTTAACACCACGCCCCACCAGGCGTTATCATTACCTACTACAATACAAAACAGAACTCGCCGTACTCACATCACATTCCTTGCTTGCTGTAGCACGAGCTCAGGGCCCCCATCGATAAATCGATTGTGTGGGGTTCAGTTCATCAATGCCTTTTCTATTTAAGCCCTTCCTATCACTCCACCGGTTCTGGGCAAGTTTCCTTTAGCATATTCGGCCTAAGCCCCTGGACTGTATACATACATACATAGATAACATACGTTTGCTTGCTCCAGCCGCCACCATACAGTGGTCCATACACCTACGGACCAGTGGGTAGGCTTCAAGATGTTGGGGAAAGAGCTTTGCTGCCGTTACGGGACCCCAAGATCTTCGGTCCCTTCATTAGCCGTACCCCCTGCCGCCAGCCTTTCCAAGGCAGACATCTAACAGTCCTTCGAGCTGCGGTAAAGATACGATTTTGGCTGTGAAATAATCAATAACATGAATTTCATTAGTTTGAGCAAGCGTCCACCTAATTACCTCGAGGATGGTGTAAACCCCAAACCCATCACCGCCCACCACCAGCTACCTGTTGCCATCCACCACCCACCACCATCACCAAATAACACCCACAACCCACCATCCACCACGCAACCGCGCACCATGTGCCATCCACCACCGCCACCACCGCCACCACCACCCACACCTACACACCACCCACCACCAACAACTACCAATCCTCATTCACCATCCACCACCCAATCTTTTCCCTGCTCACTAAAGGTAGCACAGACCTCATTAGGATACACCACACCCACCTTCAACCGGGGTGTGGTGGTTGACACTCAATCTCTCACACTTCTCACACCTTCGCATGTGTACCGGCACTCAATCTCTCACACCATCACATCTTCGACATGTGTACCGCACCCAAATCTGTCACACCACGCACACCTTCACAATATGTACTGCAACCCAAGTCCTGTCACACAAACTCACACCTTCACATGTGTACCGGCAACCAATCTGTAACACCAATCAACACACATTCACATATGTGCCGCACAGGTCCATCTGTCACGCCAAATGTCACAACCTTCACATGTGTTTGCCACACTCAACCTCTCTCATCAACCACACCATCAACATGTGCGGGTCACCCCAATCTGTCACACCACTGCACTGTGCCGTGCTTGACGTCACTTGTGTACCGGCATCCAATATGTCAAAACCTCTCACACCTTCACATGTGTTCGCACCCAATCCGTCACACCCTCTCACACCTTCACATGTGTATCCGCAGCCCAATCCGTCACACCCTCTGCACACCTTCACATGTGTGCGCGCACCCAATCTGGTCACGCCACAATGGCACACCTTCACATTGTGTACCTGCAACCAACCTGTAACACCATCTCACATATTCACATGTGTACGCACTCAACCTCTCTCACTAGACAACCACACATCACACATGTGCGGGCTACCCGCCAATCTGTCTCACCACTCACACCTTCCCTTGTGTACCGCACCCAATATGTCACACCTCTCACACCTTCACATGTGTACCGCACCCAATCCGTCACACCACTCACACACCTTCACTGATTTGTGTACCGCATCTCAAATATGCCACACAGCTTGCACTCACACCTTCACGTGTGTACCGCACCCAATCTGTCACACCACTCACACCTTCACTTGCGTACCGCACCCAATATGTCAACCTACTCACAGCACTCACATGTTGTAGGTCCTCGGTCAGCCCATATGTCAACCTCTCACACCTTCACATGTGTACCCGCACCCAATTTGATGTCACACCTCTCAACACCTTCCCTTGTGTACCGCACCCAATTTAATGTCACACCACTCACACCTCACATGTGTACCGCACCCAATATGTGTCATCACCTCTCACACCGTTCTTGTGTAGTGTACTCCCCCAATCTGTCACTCTACTCACACTTCACTTGTGTACGCAACCAATATGTTACACCTCACTCAACACCTTCACATGTTACCTCACCCAATCTGCCACAGACCACTCACACCTTCACTTGTGTACCGCACCCAATATGTCACACCTCTCACACCTTCACATGTGTACCCCACCCAATCTTCCACACCACTCACACCATCACACATGTGCACCACGCACTATCTCTCCTTGGTAATTGCACCACTTGCAACTAATGCGCACAGATGGAAGGTCCTCATGGCCATTTGAACCACCTTAACCACCTTCACCACCTTCATCATGTAGCACGTTCACCATCTTAACCACCTCAACCACTTAATGGATACACATGGAAGGTCCTCATGGCCATTTGAACCACCTTAACCACCTTCACCACCTAAACCACCTCAACCACTTGAATGGATACAGATGGAAGGTCCCCATGGCCATTTGAACCACCTCAACCACCTCCACCACTTTAACCATCTTCATCACCTGAACCACTAGCTTGATTGCACGCAGATGGATACAAATAATAATGGAAGGTCCTCATGGCTATTTGAACCACCTTAACCACCTTCACCACCTGAACCACCTTCGACACTTGGAATGTATGCAGATCCAAGGTCCCATGGCCATTTTGAACACCTTCACCACCATTGAACCACCTCAAACCAGTTGAATGGATGCACGATCCACCAGGTCTCATGGCCATTTGAACCACATTAACCACTGAACCAGGCACCTTCACCACGCAACCACTTGAATGGAATGGCAGATCCAAGGTCCCATGGCCAATTTGAACTTCCTTAATCCGCTTTGAACCACCTTCACGACAATTCTCCACTCAACCACCTGAACCACTTGAATGCACGCAGATTGCAGAGGTCCTCATGGTCATGCGCAAGCTTGTTCGATACTCGGAATGTGAGCCCTAACTGGTGAGTGTACTAGCTTGTGAAGCCCTAAACCCTAAAACCCTAAAAAAGTGCAATTCAACTTTTGGATGCATCATAGGAAGGCTTGTGCGCAAGACTGTATCCCCCCTGCTCTGGCCGCTGATGCAGTGAATCTCCAGTTCTCCTAACAAGGACTACATCCATGTGGTCAAAGAAGTTCCAACCCTTGCAGAAAATATCAAGCACTTAACCCCCACCTCACTCCACCTGTTCAGCTAGTGCAGTACACACACACCTACCCCTCACTCCATCTGCCTTTCCAGGAAAGCTGTGCGCAAGACTGTATCCCCTGCTTTGCCACTGATGCGTTAAGGATGGGTACCCTATACATAACGCGGGCTGTGGCGATGCAGCTGATTCAGATCTGGGAGAGCTCAGAGGAAGGGGTGGGCTTCAGGAGAGTCCAATGGATGTGTGTGATTACATCAAGCCGCACTACTTTTGACCATCCTTGGCCTTTCTGGGAGTTGGGTGTTGGGGTGCTCGGGGTATGGGTCTGGTAATCTTGGTTTGGTGTTGGTGCTTTGGTTGTGGTGGATGGTGGTTGGTGGTGCGTGGTGTTGGGAGGGAGTGGTGGTGTTTGGTGGAGGTGGTGGTGGGTGGCAGGTATGGTGGAGGGTATGGTAGGTATGATAGGATGGGGGGCGGTGGTGGATGGTGGTCAGGTATGACGTACGTAGCTACCAGGGGAATCTCTCGCCAAGTGCATGTGTGATATATCAATCAAAGCACACACTCACATTTTGGCATTCTTTGGTTGTTCAGAAATAAAGTCAGTGGCTGAGTGATTGATTTGGGGTGGCATGTGCCGTATGATGCAGGCTATGGGTTGTTTTAGTTTGATTGGAGGCAATGGGTGTGAGGTTCTAATTTGTGAATCCTTGCTTGGATTTACTCACCTGAATTATAGTCCTGTTGTCACCAACCATCACTCACCATCACCACCACCCCAACAACCACACCTCCACCTTCCACTGATTTATAGTCCCTGTCATTACAACCATCACAACCACCTCCACCTCCATTTCACATCGATTATGTCACTGTCATATCCCGACCATCAAACCACCATCTCCACTCCACATTTTCCCATCTGATATAGTCAATGTTCACCACCACCACCACCGACCACCACCCACCACCTCCACCGGCACCCACTACTGATATAGTCTGTCCTCACCAACCGCACCCACCACCACGACCACCACCATCCACCACACCCACACACCACCACGCAACAAACACCACGCCACCGGACCAACATCAGCCAAACACCACACCACCACCATGGACCCACCACACCCACTACCAACAACTAACAACACCAGCCAACAAAACAATTCATCCACGCACCCACACCACCACACACCACCACCACACCCACAACAAACACACCACCACCAACACCAACACCAACACGCACCACACAAACAATCCACCACACCAACACCACCACCAACAAACACCACCAACACACCAAACACCACCACCAACACCACCAACACCACCACCACACCACCCCACCACCCACCACCACCTCCACCGCACCACCTGATTATATCCTGTCCTCACCACCACCATCACCAACCCAACACCACCACACCGACAAACACCACCACCTCCACCACACCACTACACCAGACCACCACCTCCATCCGCACCAACCTAATTATAGTCCTGTCCTCAACACCACACCACAACCACCACCAACCACCACCAACCACCGACCGACCACCACACCACACAAACACCACACACCGAGCCTTCCACCGCACCAGGTGCAGATGCTTGGTCCCCGGCAGGAGTGTGGCGATGTTAGAGGAGGTTCGGGAGTATTATGCGACGAACCCACGACCACCAACACCCACCGACCACTACCACCACCTAGCCCAGTGACCATCTCGACCAGCACCAACCACCTTCCAACCGCACCCACGCTGATTATAGTCCTGTCCTCACCACCATCACCACGGACCACCACCACACACACCACCCAACCACTACTACCACGCCACCACCACCACACTCGCACAGGTGACAATACCACCCTGATTATTAGTACCTGCATCCTCACCTGAAGACCCTACCACCACCACACACCACCTAACCGAACCACCAACACCCACCTTCCACCGCCACCACCCTGAATTATTAGGTCCTGTCCTCGACCAGGACACAGCCACCGACCACCACCACCACCACCACACACCACCACCACACACCGACCTACACCATCACCAACACCACCACCACACACACCACCAACCACCCGCACCACACCAACATGTACAACCACCTACCACAACCACGCAACCAAACCAACAAACACAACCACCACCTCACCAACCACCCACACCAACCACCACCACCACAACACCCACGCACCACCACCACCGCATCCACCAACCACACCTAACTTTGATCACCACCACCACACACACCAAACCACCACCACCATCACTCACCACCCGGCCAACCACACCTACCACCACACCACCACCCACCACAACACACCACCAAGAACACACAACAACTACCACTCACCACCAACCAACACACCACCACTCACCACCACCAACCACCACGCACCACCACCCACCACCACACATCCCACCACCACGACCACAAACCACGAAATCACCAGTCGACGCAGCCAACAACACCTACGAACACACCACCACCAACACCCAGAAACCACACCACACCACCACCCACCACAACACCACCACACCAAGCAACCACCACCACGCACCAACACACACCACCACCAACCAACACACCAACACACCAACCACCAACACCACCACCACCACCATCACAACCACCACCCAACACCACACCACACACCACCATCACCACACCAACACCACCAACACCACACTCACACACACCACACCTTAACCAACACACAATTACCAACACGAGCCACCAGGCACACCACAACCACACCACCAACCAACAACAACCACCACACACAAACCACCAACACCAACACCACCACACAAACCAACAACCCACCCACACACACAACCCCACACCACCACCACCACCACAACCACCAAACCTCCACCGGGCAGCCCACCTGATTAATAGTCCTGGTCTCACCAACACCACCACCAACAACCCGGTACCGGTAGAGCATACGCATGACCTGGAACTACCACCAACACACTCCACCGCATCCCACCTGATTATAGTCCTGGTCTCACTAAGGACCACCACCACCACCACACCACCACCAACTCACCACACACACCCACACCATCACAACACACCACCGACAACACCACACACCACACCACCACCATACCAACACCACCACCTACACCACCACCACCAACAACTACCACCACCACCACTCAACCACCACCACACCACCTATCACCACAACCCACCACCACCACCAACCACCACACCACCACACCCCACCACCACACCACCGACCACACCACCACCTACACACCAACTCCACCACCACCACCACCAACAACCTACACCACCAACACCACCACCGACCACCACCCACACGGCAAAACCCAACGACCACCCGACCACCACTCAATCACACCACCACACCACCCACATACCACCAACCACACCACCACCACCACCACCACCCACCACCACCACTCATCACCACCACCTACACTGATCACACCACCACAACACCACCACCACCACCACCTAACACCACACCACCAACACCATACACACCACCACACAACACCACCACAACACACCACCACCAACACCACCACCACCACCACCAACCACCAACCACAACACCACTACCACCACCACCATGCAACACACACTACACCACCACCACCAACACCAACAACACCACCAACCAACATACACCCCTCAACATCACCACGACCACACACCACCAACCACACCACCACGCAAACACCAACACACAATACCAAACCCACACCAGCACACCACCACACCACCACCACAACCCCACACAAACCCACCATCACCACACACACACCACCACACCCAGCAACAACCACCACCACCAACCACAACCACCACCACCACAACCACCACCACTAACACCACCTTCCACGAACCCACCTGATTATAGTCCTGTCCTCACACCTACCACCAACCTAACCACCACCACCCACCACACCACCAACACACCAACACCACACCACCAACACCGACCACCACCACAACCACCACCATTCACCACCACCACCACCATCACCACACCACCACCGACACCACCGCACACACCGACCACCACACCCACCACTCACACCACGCACACAACCAACCACCACACCACCGATCACCAACACCACCACACACCACCACCAACCCGCACCCACCTGATTTATAGTCCCTGTCCTCACCACTACCACCACCCAACCACCATTCTTCACTGCTAATATCCGTTCTTCAACCAACCCCCACCACTTCTACCAACTTCCCAGATTCCACCTGATTTAGTGCTGTCTTACCACCAACCGACACACCTAGTCCACAAAAGATTCCACCTGATTATGTTGCTGTCTTCACACCACCACCTCCACACACCACCACCACTCCACCAAAATTTCCACCTGAATTATTGTGTTTTCTTCACCACCCCCACCACCACCACACACACCACCACCACCCTACCACCCACCACACACACACCACACACCCGCACCCCACCACCACACACACACCACCACACACACACACCACACACCACCCACCACCGACACCACCTCAACCACCACCGACCACCACCACCAACAACCACCAAACACCACCACACCACCACACCACCAAACACTAACCTACCATATCACCACCTCCACACCACCACCATTACCACCAACCACCACCACCACCACCAACAAACCACCAACACCACCAACACCACCAACACCAACCACACCCCAACCAAACCACCACCACCACACAAACTACCACCATACCAACACCACACGCGCACACCACCACCACACCACCCACAACAACCACCACGCACACCAACACCGACCAACACCTACCAACGACCACAGCAAAACCAAACCACACCACCAAAACACCACAACCACCAACCACCACCACTCCACCCACCTCCACCGTCACCCACCTGATTATAGTCCTGTCCTCACCCACCCACACACCACCACCACACGACCACCACACCACACCACCCACACCAACCACCACATTACACCATCCACCACACCACGCACCCACACACCACCACCTACCACCACACCTACCACCACCACCACCACCAACACACACCACCATCACCACACCACACCACCCACCACCAACCACCAACACCACGCACCAACCACTACCCTACCACACCATCCACACAACACACCACACTACCCACACCAACACCAACCTGAACCGACCACCACCTCCCACACCAAACACCACACACCACCACCACCACCGAACCACTCCACCACCACCACCATTACCACCCACCACGACCACACACCACCACCTACCCTACACACCAACACACCACCACCATCCCACAACAACCACACACCACACCAACACCACCCATACCAACACCACACACACCACCCCCACCAACACCACCAAACACCACACCACCCAACAACCACAACACCAACCAACACAAACATCACCACAAGCAACAACACCACCACACCAACCACCACACACCACCACCCCACACCACTAAACACCACCTCCACCGCAGCCCACATGATTAATAGTCCTGTCCGCACCACGCACCACCACACCACCACCACACCCACACCACCACCACCACTCAACGCGACCCCACCACCACACCCACCAACACCACCACCACCAACACCACCACTCTACCACCACCACCACACCACAACCCCAACACCACACATCACCACCACCACCACACCACCACCACACCAGCACCACCACCACCACCACCACCACCACCACCACCCAACCACCACCACTACCACACCACCACCACTCCCACCACACCCACACCACCACACCACCATCACCACCCACTACACCACCAACCACCAACACACCACCACAGCACAGACCACTACCACACCACACAACACCATACCACCACCACCACCACCACCACACAACACCACCACACCAACACCCACCACGCACCTCACCACCACCACCACCACCAACCACCACCACCACAACCCACCACCACACAAACTCACCACAACACCACACCAACACCAAACCTACCAACACCAACACCACCACCCCCACACCACCAACACCACAACCCACCACCAACACCACCACCCACCAACACACACCACCAATACCAACACCACCCCACCAGCACCACCACCACACCTACCATACCATCCAACACCAACAACACCACCCAACAACAACAACACCCACCACCACCAGCAACAACACCCCCACCACACCACACAAACACCACCACAACCACACCACTAACACCACTCCACCGCACCCACCTGATTATAGTCCCTGTTCCTCACCACCACACCACCCACCAACCACCACCCACCACATACTCCCCCGCCACAACACCACCAACACCATCCACCACCTAACACTCACCCACCACCACCACCACCACATTACCACACCACCACCACCACACACACAACACCACCACCACCACCACCACCACCACCACCACCACCACCACACCCAACCACCAGCACCACACCACACCACCACCACCACCACCACCACCACCACCCACCACCACCCAACCACCGCACCCACCTGATTATAGTCTGTCTACACACCACCACCACCACCACCAATCTTCACCTGCTAATACTCATGTCTTCACCACCACCACCACTTCTAGCCAACTTCACAGAATTCCACTTGATTTTAGGCTGTCTTTCACCACCACCCACCACCGACCACCTCAACACCAAAGGATTCCACCTGATTTGGTGCTGTCTTCTCCACCACCACCTCCATACACCACCACTCATCCAACCACCAAAAGATTCCACCGTGAATTATGTGTTGTCTTCACCACCCCACCACCACCACCACGCACCACCACCACCACCACCACCACCACCTACCACCACCACCACCACACCACACACCACATCACCACCACCACACCAACACAACATCCACCACCACCACCACCACACCACCACCAAAACACCACAAACACCACCACCACCATCACACCTCCACCACCCCATTACCACCCACCACCACCACCCACCACCACGCACACCACCACCGACACACCACCACCACCAACACCACACAACACCACCACCACCAAACACACCCATACAACACCACACAGCACACCACCACCAAATCACCACACCAAACACCACCACCACCACAACACCACCAAGCACCAACCACCACGCACCAGCAACAACACCACCCACACCCAACACCCACCCACCACACCAGCCCACTAACATCGAAGCACCTCCACCGACCCACCTGATTATAGTCCTGTCCTCACCACCAACCACCACCTACCACACACCACCACCAACACACGACAACACACCACCACCACACCATTACCACACCACCCACCACCACCACCACCACCACCACACACCACCCACACACACACCACCACCACCACCACACACCACCACCCCACCACCAGACCACACCCACCACCACCAACACCACCAACACCACCCACCACCACCACACACCAACCACCACAACCACCACCACCACCACCGCCCACCAAACACCAACACCAACCAACCA
>JAJSRW010000977.1:0-63000 GCA_022414725.1 Microglena sp. YARC
ACCACCACCACACCACACCACACAGAACACACACAACCATTGCACAACGACAAATCGCAAAAAACAACACAACATGATAGCCACGCCACACCCTCACACACCAACACCACACCACCAACATCACACCACACCTACACACCGAAACGCCTCCACCCACACCACACACATACACCCACCCACCACACCACACTCACGCACCAAACCACAATAACCCACACACACCACGACAACGCCTCACACCACACCACACCACACCACCAACCACACACACACCACACCCAAATGCACAACCTCACCACACACATCCAACACCACACACACATCACCACAACACACCGCCACCACACCCTTACCCACAACGCACTATAATATCGAAACCAACAACACAACATTGGGGGGGATTTCGCACTACACACCACACCCACACACACAACACAAACATACACCACATTCACACCCAACCACGCTTCGCTCACCCCACGCCAATACCTACGGCCTCTGCCTTCCACCACCACCCCCCCTAAGTGCCGTTTCACTACACACACAGCTTCATGCGCGTGTGATCCCACAACCACGACTCACCGCTTATCCTCCGCCCACCAGACACATCAAACACATCCCCACATCACACCATCACCAGCTACCACAAGCCACACCGAACGTCACCCACACAGCACTCCACAACACACACCATCGCCACACCCCCACACCCCAGTAAACCACACCAACACATCCCGAGACCACCACCAGCACCACCCACACCACACCTCCACACTCAACCCACACGCACACCACTACCACACATCGATACAACACCACCAAACACACCTTCACCTACACTTCATCACACACACACCCAAAGCCACAACGATCGCGACCCAAACCACACACCTACACTCAACTTCCACCACTCAGCAACACAACAACAGCGTCGCGCACGCACACCAGTGACGCACGAACACAGCAATCGAAAATCCACGGATACACACAACATGTGAGGAGCCACGCTATCAGCCTCTAGAGTCTATGGCTACGTCAGTAGAGGGCTTTCTCGGAGCGTCGCGTTTTCTGCGAGCAAACATCATACTGGGCATACCGTTATACTCTCCTTATTCTCGTGCTTATGCTTCTTATCGGTTCGACAGCTTCCGGCCTCTCTCTGCTACGTCAACGTATTCAAAGCATCGCATTCTCTCAGCTATGCTATACCCCGGAAGCTAACTGTGTTTGTGTGTGTTAGCTTTCCACGACACGTCTCTTTTCCACGAGCGGGGAGTACCACGTTCACGCCCATTCTTCTCATATACGTTCATTCCTCATATACTCCGTATCATGCTTCAACCGTTATAATTGCTTTTGCATCTCCAGCCAACGCAACCAAACATTAGTGCCCACAACACAAACAATTCCTACCTACCAACAACTTACAACACACACAACAACAACACCCAGCCCCACACACCGCACATACCACCCACACACACCCAAACTACCCCACCACCACAACAACCGCACAGAAGCATACACCACACTTAGCACAATCCCACACATCTGCCACCAAACACCTAACAACCCACCAACCATAACAACCAAAAACCACCCACACCCCAAACAAACAACCCACCATCCACACACACAACACATAACACACCCACACAGCCAACAACCAAACCACCACAGACGCACCACCATCACCACACCACACAACACATCCCACATCACAACACACCAGACACAAAAACTCACAACCCACAACCCCACCACAACACAAACCACCCACACCACAACCACAACATACCCAACCACGCAAACCCCACCCCAACACCAACAACACCACAACAAAATCCAATAACATGACTAACGACAAAACCAAACAACCAAACAACACACCCACTACCAAATCACAAACCAAGCACAATACCAAACACCCATACACCAGCACAACCACACACATCGTCGTAACGGACCCCCACCGCCACACACACCCCCAAACACTACAAAACCACCAGATAACAACCCCGACAACACATTCACCAACCCAACCCACAACACAGACAGCAAACCACCGCAACACAACACAACACACCACGAGAACCACACATAACCAAAAGCCAAAAACCTCCCTCCACCACCAAACACAACCAAACACCTCACAACAATAACACCACACAACAACGCATTCACCCACAGAACAAAAAAACCGAACACACACAACAAAACACCTCACCCACAATCACACAACCCAACCGACCCACAACAGCCACAACCAATACATACCACAAACAAGCTAACAAATCCAAAATTACGATACTAACTCGCAATACCCAAACCCTCCAAGAAACACAAAGCAAAACAAATCGACGCAAAAAACACACACATGACACGCCAACCAAAACCACAACCACTAAACACACAACCACACACGACCACACCACCACACTTCACCACAGACCACCACTATACGCCTCCCTAAACCACACTACGCCTCCCAACCCCTCACCAACGCCGAACCGAGACACAAACACACACTACTCAAAACACCACACCACAACCACACCCACACCACAGCACCACTACAGACACTTACACCAACGACCATTTCACCACACACAACTACACTACACCAAACTACAATCGTTATTGCCACACATCACACCACACACCATTACCCAACTCACCCCTACCACCCCCCAGTCACGCCACTCCCACCACCACAATACGGCACCACACCCCCCAAACCATTACTACTCCACAACCCACACAAATCTAAACACCAAAATGTACCGCCCGAACTACTCCCCGGACAGACATGTGCCCACCACAACACCTACACCACACTACACCTAGCATCCTTCACCACTCATTCCATAACACCCCCACCCCCCCGTTACACACCTAACCCCCCAACACACCACCACCTAACCTCACCCAACACCACACCACACGCATCACGCACACCACCTCACACAAACCACCGAGCCCAACACCATACGCACCAACACCATCCCACAACCACAACCATCGACACAAGCAACAGACATGATAACGCCACTGCTGTTACACAACACCGCATTCACACACACAACCAAATCACCTCGCCACACCACACCGAACCACTCTCCCTCACATCACCACACCACACCACACGCAACCAAACACTCACACACAACCAAATCCCACCACCCACCACACCACGCAACTCCTATCCATTCACCCACACCACACCACACCACACCACACCAAAACCAAACACAACCACCCACATCACACCAGCCCACACACCGCCACCACATCACGCACCAACACACCAATGTACCACAACCACAAATCGAAACAAGAACAGACACAACATGGTATCTGCCACGCCCACACACATCCACACCACACAACACAACATTCACAACCACATCACAACCACCTACCACGCCTCACACACCAACCCACACCACACCACCACCACCACACCACACCAACCACGCCTCTCACCTCACCACACCACACCACACCACACTCACCACAGCCATACCCAACCAAGACCTACACACCACACCACACCACACACCACAACACACAACACAACACACCGCACCACACCAATACTCACAACGCACAAATACGAAACAAAAAAAAAACACAACATGAACGCACGGCTTTCACAGCCACAACGGCCTTCTAACACCCACACAACTATCCACCCAAACATCAAACCTTCTTCACAACCACATCCCACGCCTCACCCATTTACACACCACCCACACCAACCACATCCTACCACACCACATCCACACCACACCCACAGCCACACCACATCCACACCACACCAACCCAACCACCACACCCACACGACAGTTTCACCTCAACTCCACCACCACACACTCGCTAACAATCACACCCACCAGAACTCACACCACACCACACCACACCCACACCACCGCACCACACCACATTATTGCACACACACCTACAACCGACACCAATTACACACCACACTATTCACAGATCATACACACACCACCACCCACTCAGGCAACTCACAAACACAACGCACCGATACACCACACCACAACACAACCACCACACCACCACCGATGACTACTACACAAACCACAACAACATTGATACAAAAGAAACGGAAACATGACACGCACGCCCACACCACACACCATCACCACACAAAACACCACACCACACCACACCTACCTACCACACCACGCACAACACACCACACAACACAACCACACCGACACCACACCATGACCACACACTTTTCGACACAAAACAACACACTGATACACCACGCCACACACACGCTCACCACACCGCGCAACCACATCACACACAACCACACCAACACCACACCCACAACCACACCACGCCTCACCACGCCACGCCCCATCCACACCACACACACCCACACCACACCTGCAACCACACCACACCCCACACCACACACACCACACCACACACACCACACCACACCAACGGCCTCACCCACCACACCACACCACACACACCTCACAACACTCAACACCAAACCACACCACACACTACACCACACCACACCACACAACATGCACACACCAGCACCACACCATACCACATAACACACGAAACCCAAACAACACAAACATGATCGCCCACCCACAACACACCACACCACACAACACAAACATACACCACATCACACCACAGCACCTCACCACACCACACCAACACCACACCACACCCACACCACCACGCGGCGCACGCACCCATAATGAATCGAAACAACAATACGACAACTATGATACACCACGCCTCACACACATACCCTCTAATCTTACACCCACCACACACACCACACACACACCACACCACAACAACACCAACAACCGCACACACCATTACCAACAAACAAAATCGACAACAACAACATCATCACACCACACCACACCACATCACACCACACAACAATAACACACACGAGACCTTCACACCACACACACCCCCAACACGCTCACATGACCACACCACACACACCACACCACACACACCACACCCACACACCACACCACACCACCCACAGCCACTACCACACATGCACACCCTCCCCACACACCACCACCACACCACCCACACCACGTTTCCACATTTCTCACCACACCACACCGCACCGCAACACACCCACACCAACACAACAAACCACACCACACACACCCACACACGCACCACACCACATTGCACCACACCCCGCACCACACCACCATCACACCACACATCACACATCATACCCACACCAGCACACCATACTTATACACCCACAACACAACGCACCATAACCACACACAATCAGACCAAAAGAAACACCACAATGACCGCCCAAAAAAACACCCACACCCACTTACTACACACAAAACACCAAATTGATACAAAAGACAAAGAACATAGACACACCACGCCACACCACACCACACCACCCACACCACACTAGGCCTCACCTCACCACACAAACTCACCTCACAAAAACCACACAAACACACCACCACACCACACCACCACAAACACACCAACACCACCGCACCACAACGACCCACACTACCACACTTCACCAACACCTTTCGACACAAAGTCAACACGACACCACATCCAACACTCACCACACCACACCCGACAACGCAACCAACCAAACCATGTTACTATCTACACAAACCCACACAAAATAAACACAAAAAACCCCCCGAACAGAAGCCGCACCGCACACCACACCAACACCACGCCACACCACACCACACCACACCTTCACCACCCACACCTCACCACGCCACGCCACACCACACCACACCAAACACCATCGCACCCCACTGCACCACTTACCACACCACAAATCCACCGCAAAACAACACAAATTGATACCACACCACACCCACACCACACCACGCCTCACCACACCACACACACAAGCACACCACACCACACCCTACAACAACAACACCACACCACACACGCCTACCACACCACACCACACCTCACAACACACACCAACACAGCACACACACCACCACACCATACCACAACACAAATCACCAGAAATACCAACACAACAACACACAACACCCTTCCACCACGCCCACACCTCACACACACACCACACAACACAACATCTCACGCACCACAACACACACATGACACACCACACATGCCTCAACACCACACCTCACTTAAACACCACACACCACCACCACACCACACCCCACAATGCCAAACACCTCACCCACACAGCACACCACACATCACCCAACACACACAAACAAACCAAACCCAGCACACCACACACACCACACACCACGCCGTCACCTTCACACACCCACACACACCACACCTCACACACCATACCACCACACAACACCACACCCACACCACACCCACACAAAACACAACACACATACTCACCACACAAACCATTACCACAACACAAATCAAACAAAAACAACACAACAATGGAAGTCACGCCCACACCACACCTCACACCACACACACACTCACAACAACACCACACCACGCTCAATACTACCACCCACACCACACCACACCATAAAGAACCACACACACCACACCACACCACACCACACACACCACACCACACCACACCACACCACAACCAACCACACCACACAGCACCACACCACACCACGTTTCACCCACACCACACCGGCACCGCAACACACCCCCGCCAACACCCACCACGCCTCACACCCACCACACCACACACACACACACCACACCTCCGCACCACACCACATTGCACCACACCTCACCACACCACATCACACCACACATCACACATCATACACTCACACCACCACTCAGCCACACAATCACACACACACACGCACATCATACACCACACCACAACCACAACGCACCACACCACACCATACTACTACACAAACCCCGGCCGGTACACAAATTGATACAAAATGAACAAAACATGACACGCCTTACGCCACACACACCACACCACACCACACCACACCACACCACACCTCACCCACACCACACACCACAACACACATCACACCACCACACACAACACCCACACCGCACCACACCATACCACAACACTTTTTCGACACAAAACAACACACATGATACACCACGCCACACCACACCTCACCACACCGCCACCACATCCCACACCACACCACACCACACCACACCACACCACACCACGCCTCACCACGCCACGCCACACCACACCACACCACACCCACACCACCACTGCACCACACCACACCACACACCACCACACCACACCACACCACCACCACACCAACAACCACGCCTCACCCCACCACACCACACCACACCACACCTCACAACACCACACCAAACCACACACCACACCACACCACACCACACCACACAACACAACACACCGCACCACACCATACCACAACACAAATCGAAACAAAACAACACAATATGATACACCACGCCACACCTCACCACACCACACCACACAACACAACATCACACCACACCACACCACATCACACCACACCACACCACACAACGCCTCATCACACCACACCACACCTCACCACACCACACCACACCACACCAAACCACACACCACACCACACCACAATGCACACACACCACACCACATTGCACCACACATCACACACACACACAACACCACTCACCACACCACACCACCCACACTACTAACACAAGCCTCGACGCAAAAGAACGCCAAAACCACACCACACCACACCACACCACACCACACCACACTTCACCACACCAACTACGCCTCACCTCCACCACACCACAACACACCACAACACAACACCAACACACACCACACCACACCACACACACCACACCACACCACACCACACACCACACCACACACACTACACCACACTTCACCACACCACATCACACCACACACATCACACATCACACCACACCCACATCACTCACCACACCACACCACAACGCACCACACCAAACCATACTACTACACAAACCCACACAAATAAACACAAAAGAACCCGACATGACACGCCACGCCACACCACACCACACCACGCCACACCACACCACACCACACCTCACCACACCACACCTCACCACACACCACACAACACCACACACAACACCACATCGCACCACACCATACCACAACACAAATCGAAACAAAACAACACAACATGATACGCCACACCACACCTCACCACACCACACCACACAACACAACACAACATCACACCACACCACACCACATCACACCACACCACACCACACAACGCCTCACCACACCACACCACACCTCATCACACCACACCACACCACACCACACCAAACCACACACCACACCACACCACAATGCACAACACCTCACCACACCACATTACACCACACATCACACAACACACCACACCACTCACCCCACCACACCACACCACACCATACTACTACACAAAGCCACACAAATCGACGCAAAAGAACACAACATGACACGCCAAAACCACACCACTAAACACCACACCACACCACACCACACCACACTTCACCACACCACACTACGCCTCACCTAACCACACCACAACACACCACAACACACACACAACACACACACACACACACACCACACACCCACACACCACACCACACCACACTACACCATACTTCACCACACCACACCACACCACACACCACACCACACTACACCATACTTCACCACACCACATCACACCACACATCACACATCACACCACACCACATCACTCACCACACCACACCACAACGCACCACACCAAACCATACTACTACACAAACCCACACAAATAAACACAAAAGAACCCGACATGACACGCCACGCCACACCACACCACGCCACATCACACCACACCACACCTCACCACACCACACCTCACCACACACCATACCACACCACACACAACACCACACCGCACCACACCATACCACAACACAAATCGACACAAAAGCACACACGACATGATTACGCCACGCGACACCACACCTCACCACACCTCACCCACACACACCACACCACACCACACCACACCTCACCACACCACACCACACCACACCACGCCACGCCACGCCTCACCTCACCACACCACACCACACCTCACCACACCACACCACACCAAACCAAACCACACACCACACCACACCACACAACACAACACACCGCACCACACCATGACCACAACACAAAATCGAAACCAAACAACACAACAATGATACGCCACGCCACACCACACCACACCACACAACAAACACAACATCACACCACACACACCACACCACGACCCACACACACCACACACCACACCACACCACACCACACCACACCACACCACACCACGTCTCACCTCACCACACCACACCACACCACACCACACCACACCACACACCACACCACACCACATTGCACCATACCTCACCACACCACATCACACCACACATCACACATCATACCACACCACACCGATCAGCATACCACAACACAACGCACCACACCACACCATACTACTACACAAAACCACACAAACTGACACAAAAGAACACAACATGACACGCCACGCCACACCACACCGCGCCACACCACACCACACCACACCACACCACACCACACCACACCACACCTCACCTCACCACACACCACACCACACCACACCACATCACACACACCCGCACCACACCATACCACAACACAGTTCGACACAAAACAACACGACATGATACACCACGCCACACCACACCACACCACACCACATCACACCACACCACACCACACCACACCACACCACACCACACCACACCACACACACACCACACACACCACACCACGCCTCACACGCCACACCACACCACACCACACCACACCACACCACACCACACCACACCACACCTCACCACACACCACACCACACTACACCACACCACACCACACCACACCGCGCCACACCACACCACACCACACCACACCACACCACACCACACCACACCACACCACACCTCACCACACCACACCTCACCACACACCACACTACACCACACCACACCACACCACAGCACACACCACACCACACCACAACGCACCACACCATACCACAATACAAATCGACACAAAACAACACGACATGATACGCCACACCACACCACACCACGCCTCACCTCACCTCACCACACCACACCACACCAAACCAAACCAAACCAAACCACACACCACACCACACCACACCACACACCACAACACACCGCACCACACCATACCACAACACAAATCGACACAAAACAACACAACATGATACGCCACGCCACACCTCACCACACCACACCACACCACACAACATCACACCACACCACACCACACAACGCCTCACCACACCACACCACACCACACCACACCACACCACACCACACCACACCACACCACATCACACCACACCACACCACACAACGCCTCACCACACCACACCACACCTCATCACACCACACCACACCACAACACACCAAACTACACACCACACCACACCACAATGCACAACACCTCACCACACCACATTACACCACACATCACACAACACACCACACCACTCACCACACAACACCACACCACACCATACTACTACACAAAGCCACACAAATCGACGCAAAAGAACACAACATGACACGCCAAAACCACACCACACCACACCACACCACACCACACCACACCACACTTCACCACACCACACTACGCCTCACCTTACCACACCACAACACAACACAACACAACACAACACAACACACAACACAACACAACACAACACAACACAACACAACACAACACAACACAACACAACACAACACACACCACACCACACTACACCACACTTCACCACACCACATCACACCAAACATCACACATCACACCACACCATACCACACACCACACCACACCTCAACGCACCACACCAAACCATACTACTACACAAACCCACACAAATAAACACAAAATAACCTGACATGACACGCCACGCCACACCACACCACACCACACCACACCACACCACACCACACCACACCACATAACACCACACCACACCACACCACACCACACCACACCACGCCTCACCACGCCACACCACACCACACCACACTACACCACACCACACCACACCACACCACACCACACCACACCTCACCACACCACACCAGACCACACCACACTTCACCACACCACACCACACCACGCCTCACCTCACCACACCACACCACACCACAAATCACTACAACACAGCACAACTCACAACACTGCACAACACAACACAACGCACCATTACACACCAAATCACACCTAAACACACCAAAACACACCTCAACCTACCACATCACACCACACATAATGGTGTCATATGGTATGGGGTAGCATAGCATGGTATGATTTGTACCTACATGCATGGTTTATTGATTATGTATGACATGGTGCAGGGTAGTAGGCATGTTATGGTTTATACCTGCATGCATGGTAACTTGGTAGTATGTTGTAGTATAACATGGTGTGGCATAGCATGGTATATTGGTATGGTCTCTCATGGTGCAGCATAGCATGGCATAGCATGGGTTATACCAACATGCATGATACAAAGGTATATTGGTGTGGTATGGCATGGTGTAGCATGGCATGGTATGGTTTAAACCTACATGCATGTTAGCATGGTAGTAGGGTGTGCTATGGCATGGTGTAGTATAGCATGGCATAGTATGGTGTATTCCAGCATGCATGATACAATGTCCTAATGGTGTGGTATTGCATGGTGTAGCATAGCATGGTATGGTTTGTACCTACCTGCATAGTATATTGGTATGGCATGGCATGGTGCACCATAGCATGGCATGTCATGGTTTATATATATTATATATGTAGTATGTATGCTTAAGGCCTCTGATGACCCCCCTAGGTTCCACGTGTCTCATTGTACATTAGTTTGTCTCTCTCCATCTGTGCTGCTGATCCCAGCAAACTCTGCACCCAAACATTTGGCTCGTAGTTGGAGTGCACATGACTACAGATATCAGCATTTCAGCGGTCATGATCCTTCTCAAAAGTTTTCAAATGTTGTGTAGCTTATTCTGCTATGAGGACCTACTTACTCCACTACTTCTGAAACTCCCAGCCTCCCTCCTCTCACTTTCTTGCATTCTGCATATGAACTATTTCTCGACTATTTGCCCCATGTCCTGCCCGTGACTTCTCATGTGTTCAGGGTTTAGTTGCTTAGTGGTTTGATTGAATGCCATCGGTTGACCATAATTCAGATGCCACGTGTCCAGGCTGTCGAGACTATGTGTTCAATCCTACGCACGCCAGGGACACGCCCAGCCGACTCTACAACCTCATTGGCAAAACACGTGTCCGACCGCAAATCACACTGCGAAATCGTAATACGATGTTGTATTAGGCAACAAGCGGCTTGTGTCCTGGGGGTCCCGAATGAATTGCCATAAATGTGGGGAATGAAGCCACATCTAGCTTGTATGCGGCTGACCGAACAAATTCAACTATACCTCTAATTGGTTACATTTCCTGTGCATCAACAGCTTGCAAATAAAGTCCATCTACAAGACAGTCCAGGCACCTTTAATACTCCTTCACATTTAACAACCCTACAAAATGTGAATTGTCGTAGTAAATGAAGCTACATCCATTGATTCAATTCAACTAAATCCAAATTTATTGAATTCAAATGAATGCAATTCAAATCAATGAAATGCATTCAATTCAAGTCAATGCAACACAATTTTGATTATATCAATTTAATTAAATCAATTTTAATTAATTTATTAATTTATTAATTAATTAATTAATTAACTAATGAATAAATTTAATTTAATTGATAATTAATTTAATTTAATTTAATTAATTAGTTAATTAATCAATTAATTAATAACTTATAATTGATCAAACAATTTAACATAATTTGATTAATTCATTTTAATCTTATTATTCATTAATTAATACAATTTATTTATTTAATTAAACAATTATACAATAATAAAAATATACAATTAAAATTTAAATTAAATACAGATTATTTAAAACATTTTCATTCGGGACGCGCCTCCAGGCGCCCTTTATTTTGATACCCGAATGAAAAAATTTATTTTTGATTGAGGGATTAGCCTGTCAAAAATGTCCGTGTGTGTGTGTGTCCGTCACAACCTACTTTTCAGGTTTCACTTCAAATCACAAAAAAACGAAACATTATATAAGATATCCCAAATATAAGACATTTTCATTCGGGACGCGCCTCCAGGCGCCCTTTATTTTATTGAAGAGGGATTAGCCCCATCAAAATGTCCGTCCGTCCGTTAGTCCGTGTGTCACAAACCAAATTGTCAGGTTTTATGAAAAACATAAAAAAAATGAACATTCTATATTTTTGATAAATTGCAAGACTTATTTATACCGGACAAATTCTGACCAGAGCACATATGAGCATCGCAATTCATGAAAAGGAGCTAAGGTTGGGCCAAATAGCTACAATTAACGGTTAACAATTTGATTTCAGGGTGTTTTGAGCTAACTTTTCAAATTTGAACCACTTAAACAAGAGCGCAATCATAGGTTTGGGAGCAGAATTGTGGTCAAAAGTTGGAGGCGAAACATGTAAGCATCACAATGGACGAAACATTCCCCTAGGGCACTAGTGCTATAATTAGCCCTCGGACCCGTGCGTGGGGCAGGGGCGGGGGTGGGGGCGGGGGCAGGGGCGGGGGCAGGGGCAAGCCACGCCACCTGCCGCTGGCCAAAAACTCGTTCAGGAGGACGGGACATACCGTTCACGGGGGCAGGGGCAAGCCACGCCACCTGCCGCTGGCCAAAAACCCGTTCAGGAGGACGGGACATACCGTTCACGTCTGGGCTGGGCCGAAACATGCAATATCTTGTACAAATCCCGAAAAATCAACCATACACCTGATTGGCCTCATTTTTCTTGCATCAAATTCTTAAAAAAAAGTCACTCTACATACATGCATTTCATTATATTACAGAAACGTTCAATACTGCTTAAAAATCAACAACCCTTCAAAAAATCTCTTTTTCGTCACTTTATAGTTAACAATGCTAAATCATCAATCCATTCGTTGGAATTCAATTAATTTAAAGCCTCCAGGCGCCCTTCATTTTATTCTATTCTAATGGATACAATTTAAAGCAATTACATGCATTCAAATCACGTAAATTAAATGAAATGGAAAGGAATAAATCGAATTAAAATAACACAACATTAAATACAATTCAATTTAATTAATATAATACATTGAATTAAGGATTCGAATAATTTTATTCGGGACGCGCCTCCAGGCGCCCTTAATGTGCATGGCCCTTGGGTGAATCTTGATGAGGGGCCTTGGCCTCTTGGGGCGCTATGGCCTTTCAACCCCTTGGGCTGCGAGGGATCTTTCCATCCATGGTCAGTCATAGTTGTTTGAAACTCTGCGTAGGCTAACATGCATGATCCTTGCCTCCTTGGATTGGCGCTCCATGCCTAATTGCCTATTACATACCAGGGTACTTCAAATGGCCAAATCGGCCAGCGCTTCAGCGCACTTGAAAACAAAAAAACTGCGCTTTGTAGTGCACAAAGCGCAAAAAATGCTTGCAGCGCCCACAAGGGGTTGCAAAAAACTGCGCTTAAAGCGCAGAGGGGGTCAAAAAGTCAACGCTCAAAAGCGCGCGCTTTGGATTGCCCTGTTACATACCGTTTGGCAAATCCGTAGATGGCAGACTCTCTCCTCATAAATAGCATCCGAGCTCCATGGATGGCCTTGGTGACAGGCCCTCCAGGAGAAGAAGCTGGATAGCAACAGGTCCCAAGATGCACAATTGTAGCTCCAGAACAACCCTGGTATGTTATGATGACCACCGCCAGAGGCATTCAGACTTCAGCGATTACCTAGCCGACCGACAGCCTGGCACAACGCTCTCCGAGACTGGCCCCCACCCCTGCGTCAAATTCGTCTTGTGTCGTGGAGTATTTTGTTCACGCCTCGTCTCTTCCTGGGCAGGCTCACGTTTGCAATCTCGTCCCGCACTTCTATCAAGCTTCAAATTTATAGCAGCGTGGTGCCTGACGGTCCTGACTATACTACTCTCTTGATCCCTTACAACACCTCCCTTCCATTTAGTCCCGCATATAAGAGCCTTGTTTAGTTGCACCTGTTCCAGCACCTCCATAGATCACACCATCGTTGAGTTGCAGAGGCCTGATACAATGCTCTTGAACTTGGATTGAGAGTGCACCATCAAATGAAAACAGATCCTAACGTTGGACACCGTTCACCAGAGAGGGAGAGGCAAGGAGGGATTAAACGAGATGCACATGAGTAATTACACTTCTGGAGAACAATCAGTGGAAGCCATCAGAAAATTGAGATTCATTAGCTCTCATGGATGCCGGTTACACCCGAGTATGTACCTGCTGCAGTTATGTTAGCCGGGATCTGAGATCAGAGCGGGCTATTTAAACGACGGAGCGCTTGTCAACAGGGCAGTAGTCAGTGGCAGACCTGGGCCTCTGGACAAGGAAAGAGGCGATCTGGACCTGGCGCTGGTTGTCGAAGGCGGTCAAGCGCACGTAGGCGTTGGGGAAGGCACGGTTGCAAGAAGCAATCTCCCTCAGGACCTGGAGGGGAAGAAGAAATAGGGTCAGGGAGGTGAGGTGGTGGAAGTAACATTGTCAGGATGGTGGTGATGGATGGGGGGAAGAGAGACGATCAGAACGGTTGTGGTGGGAGGCGGGGAGCATGGAGGCGAGGAGGAGGAGGTTGGGAGGGGGGGGGGGGGGGGGGGGGGGAGAAACAGGATCTAGAGTTGTTCATGAGGACCCCATCAAAGTTGTCAACATTCCATCAGGCAAGGTTGCCAACTTTCAATCAAAATGACATCTATAAATGATATGCATGTTGGGGGCAATTGGAAAAGATATAACGCCCATCTATTTAACCCCATAATGTGAAGGACAGTCCACGAGACAAGGCTGGCCTTGGGTAAAGGGGAAGAGTGTAACATTTCGTGAATTAACGCATGTGACAAAAGAATGACTTCTGAAATTATTGCAAACTGTAACCTTATGACTATTAAGACTGATGATGGCTATGTGCAGTGTTTTTTAGTTCAGATTTCGGTGGTCCAGGTTGAGTAGCTACTTGAGCTATAACCCTGATTTCAGGATAGTTGCTTAGCCATCGCAGAGCGCGGAGCCTGGGGTGGTTGGGGGGCCGCGCGTCCCGATATCGGAGGGTCAGGGGGGTGCAGTATTCTACGGAATGGCGACGGAATGGCAACAAAAAAAGAAACACTGGCTATGTGCAATCACGTATTTCATTAACATTCCACTTGTTTATGGTTCGCCTGTGGGTCTGCAGAGATGGTCCCCAAACCGGACACCCCACACACCCACACCCCCGCCATAATTTCTTGCCGTGACTTTCAGGAGCCACTGAGCGTTCGCTTGTGGGTTTCGCCTGTGGGTCTGCAGAGGCTATTGTTCTCGTTTACCAACCTTGTATGTGGTTGTTGAGGGCCGTTCTGCCAGTCTTCCCCACTGGATGGGGGCAATTGGAAAAGATGTAACACCCGTTTATTTAACCCCATAATGTGAAGGATAACCCACAGAACAAGGCTGGCCTTGGGTAAAGGGGAAGACAGATGATTCAATTTTGGTTCAATTGCTGATTTTGTGAGCCATTGCTGATGTTGGGGGCCGTTCTGCCAATCTTCCCCACTGGATGGGGGCAATTGGAAAAGATATAACACCCATCTATTTAACCCCATAATGTGAAGGACAACCCACGGAACAGGGCTGGCCTTGGGTAAAGGGGAAGACAGATGATTGAATTACAGGTAGACTTAATGACTTTCGGAAACCGAATATTAGTTGTTGGGGGCCGTTCTGCCAATCTTCCCCACTGGATGGGAGCAATTGGAAAAGATATAACACCCATCTATTTAACCCCATAATGTGAAGGACAACCCACAGGACAAGGCTGGCCTTGGGTAAAGGGGAAGACTGATGAGTTTATTGTGGTTCAATTGTGATTTAGTAAGCCATCGCATAGTTGTTGGGGGCCGTTCTGCCAATTCTCCCCACTGGATGGGGGCAATTGGAAAAGATATAACACCCGTCCATTTAACCCCTTAATGTGAAGGACAGCCCATGGAGCGGGGCCGGCCTTGGGTAAAGGGGAAGACTGATGATTTAGTTATGGTTCAATTGCTGATTTTGTGAGCCATTGCTGATGTTGGGGGCCGTTCTGCCAATCTTCCTTACTGGATGGGGGCAATTGGAAAAGATATAACACCCATCTATTTAACCCCATAATGTGAAGGACAACCCACGGAACAGGGCTGGCCTTGGGTAAAGGGGAAGACAGATGATTGAATTACAGGTACTTAATGACTTTCGGAAACCGAATATTAGTTGTTGGGGGCCGTTCTGCCAATCTTCCCCACTGGATGGGAGCAATTGGAAAAGATATAACACCCATCTATTTAACCCCATAATGTGAAGGACAACCCACGGAACAAGGCTGGCCTTGGGTAAAGGGGAAGACTGATGAGTTTATTGTGGTTCAATTGCTGATTTAGTAAGCCATCGCATAGTTGTTGGGGGCCGTTCTGCCAATTCTCCCCACTGGATGGGGGCAATTGGAAAAGATATAACACCCGTCCATTTAACCCCATAATGTGAAGGACAGCCCATGGAGCGAGGCCGGCCTTGGGTAAAGGGGAAGACTGATGATTTAGTTATGGTTCAATTGCTGATGTAGTGAGCCATTGCATAGCTGTTGGGGGCCGTTCTGCCAATCTTCCCCACTGGATGGGGGCGATTGGAAAAGATATAACACCCGTCTATTTAACCCCATAATGTGAAGGACAGCCCACGGAAAAGGCTGTCCTTGGGTAAAGGGGAAGACAGATGATTTAATTTCGGTTCGACTTGTAGATTTTCGGAAACACATATTAGATGTTGGGGGCCGTTTTGCCAATCTTCCCCACTGGATGGGGGCAACTGGAAAAGATATAACACCCGTCTGTGTAACCCCATAATGTGAAGGACAGCCCACGGCATTATGACATCATGTCATCATAAGATATCATGTGATGCCTCGGTCTGACTAGGTAACTTTGGCCTGGGGCATCACATCATACGATATTGAATCATATGATTGTGTATGATATCATACTCGTCTTTTGGTCAACATCATATGATTTGCCGTTCCCTAATCATTTGAAACATGTAACACTCACCATGGAGGGGTCAGTGCAGCCGAACATGGGCAGCTTCCACATGGTCCAGTAACGGTTGTCGTAGTAGTTGGCAGCCTGGGAGCCAAAGCGGATGCAAGACTCGGAGGAGACGTAAGCCTGCTTCTCGTCAGCGAACTCCAGGCAAGGGATGAAGCCGTTGTTGACGAGGTAGTCAACCTGGCGAGAGATCTCGTTGTCGGTCAGGGGGGGCAGGTAACTGCGGGGGGGGGGGGGGGGGGGGGGAATCAGTGGCTGTGGAGGGAAGAAGGGGCACAAGGAGGTGGAGGGGGAGCGGGGGAAGGGGGGGGAGCTTCCAATAAATTAACGGAAGCTTGGCTAAGTGTACAAGCAAGAAAGCAAAGAACTTCTGGCTGTGCTCTGTTTAAGTCAACAATTGAAATTACTACACAATAAGGCAACGGCATATCATATGGTCTTGAACAAAGGCAAGTATGATATTATACAAATTTCTTCATATTATTTTTCATGTAATTAGTACATTTAGCATACTCAAACTATAATATGGGCTGCCAGCATCATTTGGTATATGATGACATGATACCGAACAGTATCAAATTGCCGTTCCCTATCCTCTATGCAAATACTCACGAGAAAGTCTCGAACTGCTTGTTGTTCATTGGCTGCAGGGAGGGAAGGGCACATGGGAGATGGTGTTAGGGATTGGGGTCTTGAGGGTGAGTAGGTGGAGTTTTGGTGTTGGGCAAAGACAAATCACATCAGGGCCTGGCAGAACCATAGATTGGTCAACCAAAACTTAACCACTCTAGGGAATCTACTGCCATGAGTCATAACCGCCTAAGACGCGATAGCCCACCACAGAGGGGCCTCCGCCTGAGACTCAAATGGGCCCTTGTCTGATCCTAGTCGGATGGATGTGCGGGTAAGTGTGTATCTATCTGATCAGTACTGCCGAACCAGGCAAAATCGGGGAGGGGGGGGGGGGGGGGGGGGTAATGCGGCCGGATGTGCAGCATGGCTGGGTATGGGACTACTTCAGGTTTGGCATTAGACAGGCTGGATAAGGAATGCATGATATCTGCGCATGATGATGCGCATGATGAAAGTAGCAACAGAAAGAGAAAGGATGGGGTGCACGACGCAGTGGACATCTGCATCTTTCTTTTCCCAAGAAGGAATATTCGCGAAGTTGGGGCAGTCAGAAACCTCAAGATGGAAAGAAGCACCACCTAAAATTGGTGACGACGAACCTAGAGGGTCGAGCAAATGCAATCAAACAAGTAGATATGGCAGCTGCAGCAATTGCTTGGTCGCACTCGCAGGAGCGAGAATAGCTGCCTCGCTGGCTCCGTCGTAAACGAAGGAGAATTCCCAGATGCAGTGACAGATGAAAATTGCTGATTATCCAGGCAGCAGCCGTTAGGATTAGCATCGCAGACTGACAATCAACACGAATCTACAATGCAGACCATGGACGGCATTTGCTATCCAGGTAAAGGAGAGCGATTGTTCCCACTCATCCAGAGCAAGGCAGCCAATCATACACCGAATTAATAGCAAGTTAGACAAGCAACAGTTGCCTCCAGATGAAGGTGCGCGCATGTCATTAGCGATGAGGAATCACTGGCGTCCCGCTTCTCGCCACCACACCTTGGTCTCCCGCTCCCAAAAGTTGTGGAAGCAAAAAGATAAGCGATCCCTATCGAGACGAATTCCCGGACATGGGCCAACGCCCTCTCATAATCAGCCATGACAGAAGTAATGCTATCAACCCCCCACCTAGCCACCCACCCAACCCACTTTGCGAGCAAGGCAGGCGCACCCATCGCAAGTTACTCCCAACAATTGGTCGTGATCCTCTCGTGCGCGTACATATCAGACGCAATCACCCCAGCCTCCATCCCACTGACACACCCAATCCCAGCCACGCCCTGGTTTCCATTGAACGAGGGAATCGGGAACAAGGGAATTGCACAACAATAACCAAAATAGTTCTTGACCGTCGACCCGACTCACCTGCCAGACCATCATGTTGGTGGCGGAGGGCTGAGCCACACGCACGGCGGCCTTGTTAGCAACGGCGGACTTCATCATGGCGGACATTTTTGAAAACGTCGAGGGGTGAATAGAGTAGCAAAACCAGCGGTTGCGCGAATTCATACGACTCGGGCTTGGGTGGGCGTGGGGGGCCGCACAAGGGTTCGGGGGCTATCAGAGGGGGCTATCTTATCCTGATGGCACCACGTCAGCTTTGGAAGGCTGATCTGGTGCCATCTGCCTTCCAGTGCGTGGGCTACTCCTACAAAACACTACTACACGACACTGTATTGCCAATTTTGTAGGAGTACAAAGTATGCAAGGCCGCAGCAGACTCGAGCAGGTTTTGGCGCTACTCTGCTCCAAGAAGATTTGAATGGGGCCGGCCCCGGAGGCGCGGATAGAATTCCAGTGCCTCGCCAAAGTTCGAAGGACGCCTACGTTTGTAGGAATGGCTCCGGCTTAACGGCTTTCTCTCTACTAGGACACGAGTACCTTTATTGGCATCTGATCAGATGCCAATGATGCACTCGTGTCCTAGTAGTTCACGCTAATACTCTCCGACGAATCGTGGCTGGCGCAAGGGTGGTAGGATAAGTTTGTTCAAGGGTACTGAGAGAGAGGGTTCGTCACTCAAACGCAAACTCGGCAAATCATTGCTGCGACAGGGCGTCAGCACAGCCTGCCTACCATCCAATTTAATAACAGGGGTAACGGGAGGAGAGAAAAATAATAGGTCACACCATGCCTAAAAAACATGGGGAGTGCTGACCCTCCCCCCCCCCCCCCCCCCCCCTAAATAGAAATGACCCCTTTTGAAAAACTTAGATATGGATTCTGGGGGTTTACAGTATGGCGCACATAATGGCATCCTCGGAATTCCCACATAGGGATAGTGTGATAGTCAAAAATCAGTTCTGCGCCCCCTCTGGTTGCCCGAGTACCGTAGTCACCCTTCAACTTTGCAGGGGTCAGCCCAAGACTGGAGTTCTCATTATTTAAATCAGCATCAGCATCAGGCATACCCAAACGAAGAGAAAGCAAACGCGTAGAACGTGGTAGAATGGGAGCATTTCGGTGTTGTCGCACGGTGGAGGGTCGGGGCGGTGGTTGGGTGGGTTGGGGGGTGGGGGGGTTGGGGGGGGAGCTAGGGACATACCCCCACACTCACACTCACACCCACACCCATTCACCCACCCATACTCACCCATACTACCTACCCATTCACCCACCCATATTATCAACCCATAGCCAGCCACTCTCCCACTCAAACTCTGGGCTGGGCTGGGCTGGGGTTTGGGTGGGTAGGTGTGTGTGTGGAGGGGGGGGGGGGGGGGGGGGGTCAATACTTTTTGCACGAGGTCCAAGGTGGTGCCAACAGACTACCCTTCCCAAGGCCTACTTATGGGTGGTCTCAGAATGTCATTTGATGGTCTGAGTAAAGAGTTAGCAAAAAACAAAATGAGGGCTGACCCTCCCCTCCCCACCCTAAATGGGGTGCTCAGAATGACCTGAAAAGTAACTTTAAATATTGCCATGATTAGGGCTGTCAAGCTTTATACCGTACGATATTTATTTTACCGTGTACTGTACGATATTGAACTTGTACCGTACGATATTTTCGGGATTGCCGTACGATATTTCGTGTTTACCGGGATATATCGTACTGGTGTAGAGTTTTACCGTGTTCTGTATCGTACGATACATATCGTACTAAGTGGCAAACTGTTATCTAACTGATATCTCTGTGCTGTGCTCTTCAATCATGTCTGGATCCGGATCTGCTGATACGGTTTCTACTGCCACCCGCTACCTCGACAGTGATGGGAAACAAAAGCATTTGGGAGTCAAGTTTTTTCCTCGCGATCTGCATGCGAAGCTGGAGAGCAAGTATGAAACCCACTTCCGCATTGTCCAGGAAGAGCCCTCCATGGCAGTAGTGCTCGAGTGCAAGACCTGTGCAACCAATATTTCCTGCGCCAATCCGTCAGCTTCTACTAGGGATAACATCAAGTTTTGCGGTCCCCGCAGGATAGAATTCTACGGCGCAACCGTCCATTGATCGATTTGTCATCCGTGGAGCCCAGAAGGAGGAGATGCAGAGGCTACTGCTTTTGTTCTTCGTCACGTCGGAGACTCCATTGTTCCGTCTGGAGAACGCCGCACTTGCTGCGTGTTTCGCTTGTGTGGGGCTGGTCTTGCCTTGCAGGCGTACCTGAGTCTGGGCCAGGGAATTCAGTATATCGCCTTATACCGTACGATATATCACGATATATCGTACAGTAATAGACCACGATATTACCGTGTTTTCTATCTCCCTCAGTATTGGTTTATTTGACTTGATTTGCTTTTTATAAATAGTCTTTGATGATGGACGTGTAAACGGTAT
Source organism: Microglena sp. YARC (assembly GCA_022414725.1). Lineage (NCBI taxonomy): Eukaryota > Viridiplantae > Chlorophyta > Chlorophyceae > Chlamydomonadales > Chlamydomonadaceae > Microglena > Microglena sp. YARC. The sequence continues at coordinate 22,725 of JAJSRW010000977.1, forward strand.
TTCCTGTTATATCCCCTTGGTCTTATACTGATTTCCCCAAAAAAGGTCTTAACATATCGTACGGTATCAATACCGTACGATATATCACGATATATCGTACGGTAATTGAAATCACCGTACGATATTGACAGGCCCAGCCATGATAAATGCGATCGCAGCCCTGTTCTCAGAAAAAATCGATCGGCATGACTTACATTACATTACATGTTAAAGTCTGCTTGACACCGCGAGGGTGTATGAGACTCTGTGCTTTAAACAAAAAGAAAAAGCACCCACAAAGCAAAAAACCCCATTACATCAGGGGTGTGTCGAGGACAAAACAACCAAACTCCCAACCACCGTTTTGGTGGCGTAGGTATTAAACCCCTTAGAGCAGGACCCAGATCTCAACCACTTACAGTGGCGGAGGTAAGAAGCTAACAAATGAGAAGTCTCAAGAAGAAAAAAAAGGGATAATAAATTACGGTGCCACTAAGCAGTCCAGGGCTTCCTGTCTTGCTCTTCTACAAGTAGAAAGATAGTCGGCTAGGTTGCTCCAAAAAAGACTTAGTGCCATTTCCATTCATAAAGGTTCTGAATGTGGAATCGCAGAATTCCACATTCCATACGGTTAAGTCGGTATCCTCATGGACATGCCTATAAATATCTGTAAACAGATTCTGGTAGCGGAGGCGAATATCATTATAAAAAGGGCACTCAAACATATGCATTTCATCCTCAGTTTTTTGGAACCCACACATTTGACAGTGTCTCATTGAGCGAGGGATGTGTGCTCTATCCACCACCCTCATTCTTTCTGTGTTCAGCCAATGGGAACCCATTCTAAACTGTGCTATAGAACGAATCTGATCCTGCTTATGTAAGGCGGATGTAAAAGGAATCAAGCCATTCTCATCATTGCTGTTGGCTGCGAACCATTTTTGGTATCGGAGGCGTTTAAAGCCAACCCTTCTCTCATCAGGGATGTCTCTAACTGCATTGGTGTCACTTGGGTACTTAAACCTCCATGACTCAAAACTTCAGACATAATACCTTCGACATCGACAGCCTCCAAAATGTTGATGTTTTACTGGATCCTAGCTTGTGGAGAGCACAACGCAAGTCATGAACCCAGCCAGTGTTGGAGTCAAAAGATTCCTCAAGAGCCATTCTAATGAGATCCTCAGGTTCTTTATGTATGGTCTTGTTCCAGAAGCGCAAAGCTTGTTAAGCCAAGCAAAACACAACGGGGTTCTACCCAGCTCTTCCATGATAATATTAGATGTAGTAGATTGGCAAACACCCAACATTTGTTTAAGTATACCTCTATGCCATTTCTCACAAGCATGGTCATTTGAGATAAGTGTGTTGTTCAGAATAGAAGGAGCCCACACCTCACAGCCAAAATTCAGGATAGGTTGTACAAGAGAATCAAACAGGTGGGTGAGAATATCAATATTGTATATCTCCATAGTATGGCATCGCCTACGAAGCATGTGGTGTGCCTTTTGGGCCTTAGTGAGCATCCTAGAAAAAGCAGCTTTTGCACGATTGCTTGAGTCACCATCCACAAAGAGGGATCCCAAGTAGATAAAAGATAACTTTGTAGAAAGTTGTGCTACATCATAGACAAATTTGTAATCAGGATCCATGCGGGCCTCATCACAGAATTGTTTGTTTGAAAACGACAATCTCAGTTTTCTTTATATTCACAGCCATCTTAGTAGCCTCGCAGAAATCTCTCAGGCAGTCAAGCATCGCTTGCATATCTGCCGGGGATTCTGCCATTATAGCTAGGTCATCAGCATAAAGTAACAGTTGCAGAATCTTTCCCCTAAAGCTCAGCCCCTACATTTGGAGCTTGGATTGGAGGAACGATTCAATTCTATCAATGAACAGACCGAATAGGAGTGGGGATAGGGGGTCTCCTTGTTTAACTCCTACAAGGGATGGAAAGGAGGATCCAATGTCCCCATGTAGGCGAACTTGGAAAACAACATGATTATACATGGACTTCAGAATACTGAGATAGGGGTCCTTGACTCCTAGCCTTGCTAAGCAATCCCATAGCAAGTCTCTGTTGACCCAATCATAAGCCTTCTTGAAATCAACAAAAGCCACAAAGAGTGGTTTTTTCTTTTCTCTATATTTATCTACAATATGGTTAAGAATGAATGATGCATCTGCAGTACCCCTACCACTTCTAAATCCATATTGGCCAGCGGCTCTGAGGTTGAATTCTTCTGACCAATCATCTAGTCTACGTAGCATGCAAAGGGAGAAGATCTTTCCTATGGAGTTGCCTCACCGCAAGACCTCGATAGTTGTCCTTGTCATACACACTGCCTTTGGATTTGGGTACGGGTACCAAGGCAGCTGCAGCCCATTGGCTAGGGTAAGAAGTCTTCCAGATGAGATTAAACAGGTTAGTCATAGCTTGTACAAATCGGGAGTTGGCCTCATGGGAAGCAAATCTGTACCATTCTGCAGGGATACCATCTACCCGGGGGAGGAGTTTTTTCCGTAGGGATTGGAGAACAGAAAACACCTCCTGGGTGGTAAAGTCTTGACATGACCATGTTGGTGCGGCCTCTATCTGAGGTCCATCAGCTTGAGGGACAAAGTCCCTAGCATCCAGACTTGGATCAATACCTACTTGCACATCAAAAGAGGTCTGCAAAAATAATCAGTCCAATCATGAATTGTGATATCTGCCGTAGTGGCCTTGTTAGGCTCACGCACGTCTTTCAAAAACTTTTCGGATTATGCCGAAGATTCGTATGAAGGTTCTCCATGCGTGTTTCTAGCCACTTCCTCTTCTTTCTTCTGAGAATCCTCTTGTACTCCTTGTGCATAGAGAACCAGCCAAGTCAGAGCTAGAGCCATGTTGATGTTCTGCTTGGCTTGCTGCCTGTCTAGCACGATTGCATTCATCATCATACCATGCGTTCACGGGCCGTGCTTACGCTTAGCTACAGGTTTGTGACATGGTGTGCATTTGCTTATGGCTAGTTCAATAGCACTAGCAATCCCCTTCTCTGAATCTTCCATAGATGAGCTATGGAGTGCATTGTCAAGTAATCGGTTAACGTCTGGATCACGCTTAATTGTGTGTGCATACATCTGGACATAGTTGTCTTTCCATTTCAGTTTGGGCGAAGGTTTACCACCAGCAGGTGTACTAATAGTACCTTGAGAAGGCCTAAGGGCAGCATCTGGTATGTGGAGTGTGATAGGCATGTGGTCAAACTTTCCACCCCCGGGCCTGAGAGGGCAGTCATGCTTGGGAGCCACACTAAACTTGACTCCTGGGGTGTTGAGAAGACTAGGGGCGGCTAGCGCATAATCAATGACAGATTTCTTGTCCATGCCATCTGCAAAGAAGGTATGTGCACCTTGCATATCACCTTCTGTTCTACCGTTAAGGATGATAAGACCAGTTACTACACATAGCTGGAGTAGGGCCCCCCCCAATCGATTGGGGGGAGCTGTGTCCATGCTACACCTCGGTTGAATGGTTTGGTTGGGGGCTGTACTACTGGTTTGGGATACTGGTTCATCTCCTAACTCGGTATCATCATTGTCCACACCAAGACCAACCCGAGCGTTGAAGTCACCCATCACCACAACGTTGCCTTTTTCCTGGAAGTTCCCAATGATTTTACCTAGAGTGAGGAAGTGGTCCTCTATATTAATGCAGAACAATTTGAGGCCTGGGCTCCTCCTGAGGAGCATGAGGATGTTTTTGGCACCCCCACAAAACTGGAAAACAAACTAGGAACAGTCAAAAAAGGAAACAAAATAGAGGCGGAAAGGAGAGGGGAAAGGAGAGGGGAAAGGGGAGTGATGCCAAGGTGGGCAAACCAGAGCACCAAGCCCAACAAACACAAGAGAGGAGGGCCGAACCCAAAATAACGAAAGACCAAGCAAGGGCATGCGCTATGAGCAGGGATAGGCAATATGATATCATATGCTATCATGTCATCATACGATATCATTTGATATCATACGATACCGGCGGTCTGACTAGGTAACTTTGGCCTGGGCCATCATATCATATGATATTAAATCATGTGATTTTTTTACCATATCATATGATATCATACTAGTCTTTGGTTAACATCATATGATTTGCCGTTCCCTAGCTATGAGCATCTTTAAATGCAGCGATACCACCAGGGTAATTCATTTCAATGGATACTGTGGCGACACGATAAGAGACTGAATTGAAGATGTTAAAGAGGTCGACATGAGCGACTATAAAGAAAGGAAAGTCGGCAGGTGGAACCCGCAGACATGTACAAAATATACCGATACCACCAGGGTAATTCAAAGCACGCGCTTTTGCGCTTTTGAGCGCTGACTTTTTGACCCCCTCTGCGCTTTAAGCGCAGTTTTTTGCAACTCCCTGTGGGCGCAGCAAGCAATTTTCGCGCTTTTTGCACTACAAAGCGCAGATTTTTTGTTTTGAAGTGCGCTAAAGCGCTGGCCAATTTGGCAATTTGAAGTACCCTGGATACCACCCATAAAGAAAAAAGCAAATAATTGTATTGTGAACGCAGGGACTGCAGACCAGGGTTGTTCAGGAGGACCCCCCCCTCTGCGTCCTGAGGCGCAACCAATTTTACAGGCTGCGTCCTGAGAAGAAACCGATCCTCAACCGACCCATAACCGACCCATAGCGACGCAACGGACCCTCCCCACGTTGCGTCTCTGGACGAGACGGCCCCTCAAACGTTGCGTCTGCGACGCACAACGCAGCGTCCTGAACAACCCTGCTGCAGACTCGTAGGGCTGTACTCGTGTTACACTGAGTTACAGATTCTAACAAGCACGAATACGATAGAATAGACTGATGCCGGTAGGCGTGGCTTTAATTCCTAGCCGCAACGACCGGCGTATATCTTTTTTGAAGGCCGAATATGTGTACATCAAGGGTGTACATCCGGTAGTATTTACATGCAGCGTCTCTTTTTTTGCAAGGCCGAATTTTGTACACCGGTACGAAGCTTGGACTATGAAGGAGATGGCGGCAGTACAATCAGTACGGCGACAGTAGTGCACACAATGACAGGTAGCTTCGCCACTGTAGAGCAAGCGGTACAGAGTTCGACAGGGACTCATACCGGGCACACTTTGCCACTCGAAGTACAACGTATATGTCGTACTACCGGTTAACAAATGTCTACCCAACACAACCATCTTGCAGAAAAGGACCCGATTGCCTAAGATGACAGCTATAGACACCCCGTGAAGTAAAGTCCAGACACAAATAGAGAGTGTCATGAATACCTAGGCTACAATGACCGGGGGGGGTTACTTCCACGATGGCGGAAGGACTCTCATGACCGCTAGCAGAGGCAGCTGGTGCACAAACGTCTAGCCAATCATCAAGAGGAGCCGTTCCTCCGTTGGAAGGATTGGTCGCAGCCATCGCTGAGAATGATACTGCGCATCCCGCGCGTCCAGGAAAGACCATCCATGTCATGGAGTTTCTCAAAATGGCGGGAGGTCCTCGCGGAAGTTGCATCGCAAAGCAGTGGTAGTAAATAAAGGGCCGTATAACCTATCAGCTTGGATAACACTCCGGAGAGTGGACTTTGTGTGTGCAGCACGCCAATCTATAAATGCGGAGACGAGAATAAGTTACAAGCACAGGAGACCCATTAAGGGGCACCAGTGGAGGAAAGGGGGCGGTAGCCTGGAACCTGATCAGGGTACAGGCTAGACAGCGCGTGTCAGAAGAACCGATGACGCAGTCAACAGGAAGCTGACATAGTACTGTCAGGACCGATAGTTCTAAGGGAGTACACAAGGAGTCACCAAGACATAAAACAAGCGAGAGCACCGCTATTCATGCTGATAGGGAGCTCTTCAGGACATCTAGATCTAGAAACCAACCTAGCAAGACTCAGCAAGCAGGCACACATGACAGGGCTGACAGACTCCACCATACAGGGCTATAAGCATCTGATAGTTTCTGCAGCCAACACAAAGCCCTGCCCGTACACCAGAAGCCACAAGCAAGAGCTCATACTAGAGAAGCGAAACCAACAAACGAAGCACAGGTGGGGCGTGGTATTAAGGGGGCCCTGTCTTACAGCTACAGAAACGGAACCAACAAACGAAGCACAGGTGGGGCGTGGTATTAAGGGGGACCTGTCTTACAGCTACAGAATCGAAAGAAGAAGAAAAATGAACATCCAAGAATTGTCACAGAATGACCTCTACGGACGTGCCCAGTGGGTAATAAGGGAACCGCCTCGTAAGTATGCGATGGACGGGCTTACTTCACACCTAGAGTCCAGTTACCATGCCGGTCGACGACCCTCCGGGTGGGGCCAGATGACCTCGTTGAGGCTCGTACCAGAGACCTGATAGGACCCCGCAGCTGGTTCGTCCGGGGCGGGATCGCCCTGCAATAGACCCATCCCGTTCCGAACGGAGAAAAGAAACCAACAAACGAACCACAGCCACCGAGAAAGGGAGGCGGATAGGAGAAGGGGGGCCGAGAAGGCCCAGTCTGGAGGGCGGTATGGTCCAGACCCGATCGTGAAGGCTTCGGCGACCGGAGTTCGAGCCCCGCTGGCGGAAGACAGCGGGTGATTTCTCGAGTCCAACTTTAGGGCGGTGTTGTTTCACTGCTAGGACATGAGCCCCTTGTAATCTCTAATCTTTACGGCATGAAGCGTCATGCCAAGGAACAACATATAAGGGTGGTACTTCAAAGATTATGATCACCTACCGGCACTTATATTAAGCATTACCAACATCTGTTTACTATCTTCTCATTCAACCCAAGTGACACCAATGCAGTCAGAGACATCCCTGATGAGAGAAGGGTTGGCTTTAAACGCCTCCGATACCAGAAATGGTTCGCAGCCAACAGCAATGATGAGAATGGCTTGATTCCCTTTACATCTGCCTTACATAAGCAGGATCAGATTCGTTCTATAGCACAGTTTAGAATGGGTTCCCATTGGCTGAACACAGAAAGAATGAGGGTGGTGGACTGGTGGATAGATCACACATCCCTCGTTCAATGAGACACTGCCAAATGTGTGGGTTCCAAAAACCTGAGGATGAAATGCATATGTTTGAGTGCCCTTTTTATAATGATATCCGCCTCCGCTACCAGAAGCTGTTTACAGATATTTATAGGCATGTCCATGAGGATACCGACTTAACCGTATGGAATGTGGAATTCTGCGATTCCACATTCAGAACCTTTATGAATGGAAATGGCACTAGGACTTTCTGGAGCAACCTAGCCGACTATCTTTCTACTTGTAGAAGAGCAAGACAGGAAGCCCTGGACTGCTTAGTGGCACCGTAATTTATTATTCCTTTTTTTTCTTCTTTTCTTCTTGTGACTTCTCATTTGTTAGCTTCTTACCTCCGCCACTGTAAGTGGTTGAGATCTGGGTCCGGCTCTAGGGGTTTTAATACCTACGCCCCCAAAATGGTGGTTGGGAGCTTGGTTTGTTTGTCCTCGACACACCCCTGATGTAATGGGGGTTTTTGCTTTGTGAGTGCTTTTTCTTTTTGTTTAAAGCACAGAGTCTCATACACCCTCGCGGTTTCAAGTAGACTTTAACATGTAATGTAATGTAATGTAATGTAATGTAATGTAATGTAATGTAATGTAATGTAATGTAATGTAATGTAATGTAATGTAATGTAATGTAATTCAGTATCCCGTTTCGACTAATGGCTCAATGATAGAGCTCGAAGAAACAAGAAGGTGCGGGGTTCGAAGCCCTACGGGTGCGCTTTGGTGTTTGCAGCCGCTGTCAACCGCCATGGAAGCACAATCCATCCCAGTAGCAGTCCGTTCTCTACCGCCGTAAGACAGGCCCCCCTTAATCCCACGCCCAACCAGGCGTTATCATTATCTCATTCAGTGTTCATGTAATGTAACCATTGGGAATGGAACGTTGGAAGGAAGCGTCAGAGGAACCTAGCTAGACTTGTGAAACCATATAAATATATAACCGTGCGTGGGGCTGGGGAGAGAATCAGGCCATCAGGGAAGGGGCGAGGGCCAGGGCTGGCTTAAGTCATGATAACGCCTGTTGGGGCGTGATGTTAAGGGAGCCCGTCATACGCGGGTGGGGAGCGGTCTCCTACCTCAACTGGACAAGCTACCATCGCGGTTGACGACGACCTCAGGGCTGGCTTACCTGGGTAAGGAAACGGGGACGAGCACAGGGGGGGGGGGTGGGGGGGAAGCCACGTGTTACATCATAGACCGCTCTAGAATAGCAACTCTAGAGCGGGACCAATTATCTGGCCTAGGTAGAATGAAGGTCTAACAGGACAGACAGGATGCTAGAAACTATTATTCTGCGCCACAACTAGGGCATGCACGAGGGTCAAGGTCAGAACGACACATCTGTTAGTAAATGACTGACGACTATGCTCACCTCTAGGTTCAACATTGCCACAACTAGGGCATGCATGAGGGTCAAGGTCAGGACGACACATCTGTTAGTAACTAACTAACGACCATGCTCACCTCTAGGTTCAACATTGCGACACGCAATGTTACACTCACTCCCACTCCCCAAAGGAATGATGTCCTCATCATTTAAGAAGGCATGGGTTCATGTGTCTTGCGTTGATGCAACGTTACACTCACCCCCCACTAATAAAACAAATGACGCCCTCATCATTTAGCTAGGCATCTGTGGAAAACCCGAAACCAATTGTGACCATTGGATTGGGAATGGAACGTGGTAAGGAAGCGTCAGGGGAACCTAGCTAGACTCGTGAAACCAACTAACCGTGCATGGGGCTGGGGAGAGAATCAGGCCATCAGGGGAAGGAGCGACTGGGCGAGGGCCAGGGCTGGGTAATGAAAAGGGGACGAGCACAGGGGGGGGGGGGGGGGGGGGGGGGGGGGGGGGGGGGGGGGAGCTGCGTGTTACATCATAGACCGCGCTAGAAGAGCATCATTTAAGAAGGCATGGGTTCGTGTGTCTTGCGTTGATGCAACGTTACATGTAAGTACAGCATGCCATGGGGAATCACTCATCCAATTCACTACGAACTTAGGGCCCCCTTCGGTATTACGACCGGTAAAACGATTGTTTGGGGTTCAGTTCATCAATGATTTTTCTTTACAATTTGTTTATAAATAATGATCACTAGTTTTTCTTTACAATTTGTTTATAAATAATGATCACTAGTTTTTATTTACAATCTGTTTATAAATAATGATCACTAGTTTTTATTTACAATCTGTTTATAAATAATGATCACTAGTTTTTCTTTACTATCTGTTTATAAATAATGATCACTAGTTCACTACTGACAATGATCACTGTAGTACGAACTCAGGGCCGCCGTCGGCAAAACGATCGTTTTGGGTCTAGTTCATCAATGATTTTTCTTTTGAAGCCCTTCCTATCACGGATGCGCAAGTCCCAAGTCTATTTGGCCTACCCCTGGACTGTAACAACATACATACAATGATTGTAACAACATAATAATGTAACAGCCCACCCTTTCCTATCTGCTTCAGAAACGTAGAGAAGAGCACACCACGCTCAACCTAACGCAACAATCTAATCTTTCCCATCTGCTTCAGAAACGTAGAGAAGAGCACACCGTACTCTACCTAACGTAACAACCAAATGTAACAACCTAATCTTTCCTATCTGCTTCAGAAACGTAGAGAAGAGCATACGGCACTCTACCTAACGTAACAACCTAACGCAACATAATAGTCTACGCTTCTCCGTCCTTAATAGAAGGCTCAAGGAAACTGATGTTCCACAGCAGGGTACTACATGACGCGCTCTAGCGCGCAAGGTTTTGAAGCCTGACTGCGGGATTCAAGCAATTTTTATAACCCCTTCTGGGTGCAGTGCGCAGATTTTCGTCTTCAGTTGAGTCAAAAGCGCAACCCAAAAGGAGGCAGTTGCGCTTTTGAAACACTCGAAAATGACAGAATGTAGTAACCTGTTCCGCAGAACTGTACACCGAGCTCATCGCTTCATGAAACTGATGTACCGCAGCACTGTACACCATGCTCATCGATTTGTGAAACTGATGTACCACAGCACTGTACACCATGCTCATCGTTTTAGGAAACTAATGTACCGCAGGGAAAATACAGACACAAGCCTCAGGAAAATGATGTACATCATGACGATGAGAATACACCTGGCATGGGATTGAAAGAGGGTGTTGGTGTTGGTGTTGGTGATGGTGATGGGGGTAGGGGTAGAGGTAGGGGTACTGTCCCTACACACCTGGCATGGGATTGAAAGAGGGTGTTGGTGTTGGTGTTGGTGTTGGTGATGGGGGTAGGGGTAGAGGTAGGGGTCAGGGTACGTCAAATGGCCAAATTGGCCAGCGCTTTAACACACTTGAAAACAAAAAAACTGCGCTTTGTAGTGCAAAAAGCGCAAAAATTGCTTGCTGCTCCCACAGGGGGTTGCAAAAAACTGCGCTTAAAGCGCAGAGGGGGTCAAAAAGTCAGCGCTCAAAAGCGCAAAAGCGCGCGCTTTGAGTTACCCTGGTAGGGGTACTGTCCCTACACACCTGGCATGGGATTGAAAGAGGGTGTTGGTGTTGGTGTTGGTGATGGTGTTGGTGATGGGGGACGGTGACTATAGCTAGCTCCGGCTTACGCTATGGTGTCCTTAACTTCACGTCCTGTGAGTAACGGTATTACACAGATGTAACAATTTCAATTTCAATTGATGATGGGGGTAGGGGTAGAGGTAGGGGTACTGTCCCTACACACCTGGCATGGGGCTGAAAGAGGGTGTTGTTGGTATTGGTTCTGGTGTTGGTGTAGGTGCAGGTGTGTGTGTAAGCCTCAGGGTAATGATGTACATGATAATGATGAGTTAGGTACATGATAATGATGAGAATACACCTGTCCTGGGATTTGAAGAGGGAGGTGTTGATTTTGGTGTTGGTGTAGGTGCAGGTGTGGGTGTAAGCCTCAGGGAAAAGATGTACATGATAATGATGAGTAAGGTTCATGATAATGATGAGTAAGGTACATGATAATGATGAGAATACACCTGTCCTGGGATTTGAAGAGGGAGGTGTTGATTTTGGTTTTGGTGTAGGTGCAGGTGTGGGTGTAAGCCTCAGGGAAAAGATGTACATGATAATGATTAGAATACACCTGTCCTGGGAGTGAAAGGTGTGGGTGTTGGTGTTATCGTGGGTGTTGGTATTGGTGTGGGTGTTGGTGAGCATCACACCCCCACCCCCACCACCACAACATAGCACTACCACCACAGACACCACCACCACCATCACACAACATAGCACTACCACCATCACCACCACCACCGCCACCACCACAACACAATATAGCACTACCACCACCACTGACACCACCACCACCACCAACACCACACAACATAGCACTATCACCATCACCACCACCACCGCCACCACCACAACACAATATAGCACTACCACCACCACTGACACCACCACCACCACCACCAATACCACACAACATAGCACTACCACCATCACCACCACCACCGCCACCACCACAACAAAATATAGCACTACCACCACCACTGACACCACCACCACCACCATCACCACAACACAATATAGCACTACCACCACCACTGACACCACCACCACCACCACCAATACCACACAACATCGCATCAAGATGTAACTCACCAATATCTAACTCCATACACATAGACACCACCACTGACACCACCACCACCACCACCAATACCACACAACATCGCATGAAGATGTAACTCACCAATATCTGACTTCATACACATAGCCAAAGTAGGTATCCACGAAGTTTGCCACGGTGTTGAGCGAGGGGTCCTGCGTGTGGTAATGGGGAGGTGTGGGTGGTCAGGAGGAGGTGTGTGTGTGTGTTGGGATGTGTAGGTACCCATGAGCTTTGCCACAGTAATGGGGAGGTGTGGGTGTGGGTGGTAAAGGAGAGGTGTGGGTGTAGGTGAGGTGTGTGTGTGTGTGTGTGTTGGGATGTGTAGGTACCCATGAGCTTTGCCACAGTAATGGGGAGGTGTGTGTGTGGGTGGTAAAGGAGAGGTGTGGGTGTAGGTGAGGTGTGTGTGTGTGTGTGTTGGGATGTGTAGGTACCCATGAGCTTTGCCACAGTAATGGGGAGGTGTGAGTGTGGGTGGTAAAGGAGAGGTGTGGGTGTAGGTGAGGTGTGTGTGTGTGTGTGTTGGGATGTGTAGGTACCCATGAGCTCTGCCACAGTATTGAGCGAGGGGTCCTGTGTGTGGAACGGGGGAGGTGTGGGTGGGAAGGAGGAGGTGTGGGTGTAGTTGTGTGTGTTAGGATGTGTAGGTACCCATGAGCTTTGCCACGGTATTAATAGAGGGGTCTTGTGTGTGGAACGGGGGAGGTGTGGGTGTAGTTGTGTGCGGTAATGGTGGGGAGGTGGTAAGGTGTAGGTGTGGGTGTAGTTGTGGGTGGTGAGGAGGTGGTAAGGTGTAGGTGTGGGTGGTAAGGGAGAGGTGCGGGTGTAGGTGTGGGTGGTGAGGAGGTGGTAAGGTGTAGGTGTGGGTGTAGGTGTGGGTGGTAAGGTGTATGTGTGGGTGGTTAGGGTGAGGTGTGGGTGTATGTGTGGGTGGTAAGGTGTAGGTGTGGGTGTATGTGTGGGTGGTAAGGTGTAGGTTTGGGTGTAGGTGTGGGTGGTAAGGTGTAGGTGTGGGTGTAGGTGTGGGTGGTAAGGTGTAGGTGTGGGTGGCTAGGGGGAGGTGTGGGTGTAGGTGTGGGTGGTAAGGTGTAGGTGTGGGTGTAGGTGTGGGTGGTAAGGTGTAGGTGTGGGTGTAGGTGTGGGTGGTAAGGTGTAGGTGTGGGTGTAGGTGTGGGTGGTGGTGAGGTGGTGGTAATGTGTAGGTGTGGGTGTAGGTGTGGGTGGTAAGGGGGAGGTGTGGGTGTAGGTGTGGGTGGTAAGGGGGAGGTGTGGGTGTAGGTGTGGGTGGTAAGGTGTAGGTGTGGGTGTAGGTGTGGGTGGTGGTGAGGTGGTAAGGTGTAGGTGTGGGTGGTAAGGGGGAGGTGTTGGTGTAGGTGTGGGTGGTAAGGTGTAGGTGTGGGTGTAGGTGTGGGTGGTAAGGTGTAGGTGTGGGTGTAGGTGTGGGTGGTGGTGAGGTGGTAAGGTGTAGGTGTGGTGTGTAAGGGGGAGGTGTGGGTGTAGGTGTGGGTGGTGGTGAGGTGGTAAGGTGTAGGTGTGGGTGGTAAGGGGGAGGTGTGGGTGTAGGTGTGGGTGGTAATGGGGAGGTGTGGGTGTAGGTGTGGGTGGCAAGGGGGAGGTGTGGGTGAAGGTGTGAGTGGCAAGGGGGAGGTGTGTGTGTGAGTGTAGGTGTGGGTGGTAAGGGTGAGGTGTGTGTGTGTAGGTGTGGGTGGTAAGGGGGAGGTGTGGGTGTAGGTGTGGGTATAGGTGTGGGTGGTGAGGGGGTGGTGCGGGTGTGGGTGTGGGTACAGGTGTGGGTGGTGATGGGGTGGGCATATTTATAAGTGTGTGTATCTCACCAGTGGGTGTGTATTTACACCTATATTTACACCTATATTTACTTACATATTTACACACATATTTACAAGTGTGTTTGTCTCACCGGTGGGTGCACAAACGCCTGCTGGTTGTTGCCCAACTGACTGAATTCAGCAAAACGAAACACACAGATATTTTGCATATTGTTACACAACTATACACATGCATTTACACACATATTTACACGCACATTTACAATTGTGTGTGTCTCACCGGTGGGTGCACAAACGCCTGCTGGTTGTTGCCCAACTGACTGAATTCAGCAATACAAAAACACACAAGATATTTTGCCAAATCGTTACACACATATTTACACATATTTACACACATTTTTACACAACTTTACACACATATTTACACACACATGTACAATTGTGTGTGTCTTACCGGTGGATACACGAAGGTGAGCTGGTTGTTGCCCAGCTGGTCCGAAGCCAAGCCAAACATGAGCCAGGTGGTGGGGCTCACTCAATTAAAACAAAAACATTACACATGTATTTACACACATAATTATAAACCTTCACACATGTATTTACAAGAGTGTTTGTGTCTTACCGGTGTGTGCACAAGGTGAGCTGGTTGTTGCCCAGCTGGTCTGAAGCCAAGCCACACATTAGCCAGGTAGTGGGGGGCTCACTAAAAAAAAAAAAAAAAAAGTGTGTGTGTGTCTTACCGGTGCGTACACGAAGGTGAGCTGGTTGTTGCCCAGCTGGTCCGAAGCCAAGCCATACATAAGCCAGGTGGTGGGGCTGACTCGATTGAGCCAGCTTGCCAGCCACAGGGATGCGTGTTAGGGGATGACAAAACCGTTGAAAATGTTGAAGAGGAAGTTGAGGCCATTGGCAAACACCGCCGCTAACTGTTGGGGGGGGAAAGGAATGGGTTTGGTTTGGATTAGTTTGGGGTTGGTTTGTTTAGGTTTGGTTTGAGCTGGCCCCCCCCCCTGTCTCATCTCTTAGGGTTGGTTTGGTTTGAGCTGCCCCCCCCCCCCCCCCCTGTCTCATCTGTAGGGTTGGTTTGGTTTGGTTTGGTTTGAGGCTGCCCCCCCCCCCCCCCCTGTCTCACCTCTAGGGTTGGCTTGGGTTTGGTTTGGTTTGGTTTGAGCTGGCCCCCCCCCCCCCTGTCTCATCTCTAGGTTTGGTTTGGTTTGGTTTGGTTTGATTTGGTTTGGTTTGATTTGGTTTGGTTTGGTTTGGTTTGAGCTGGCCCCCCCCCTGTCTCACCTTCTAGGGTTGGTTTGGGTTTTGGTTTGGTTTGAAGCTGCCCCCCCCCCCAGTAGAGATACCCTGTCTCATCTCTTAAGGGTTGGTTTGGTTTGGTTTGGTTTGGTTTGGTTTGGTTTTGAGCTGCCCCCCCCCCCCCCCCCCCCCCCCCCTCCCCCCCCCTGTCTCACCTCTAGGGTTGGTGTGATGTATGTTGAGCGCCATTCCAAAGAGACAAGGAGACGAACTATAGGATGGTGGTTTTACCCCCCCCCTCCCCCCCCCCCCCCCCCCCCCCCCTTCCCCCCCCTTTCCGTTTTGTCGTCCCCGTCTTGCCCTTGGCCCCCCCCCCCCCTGGCTTACCTCTAGAGTCGGTGTGATGTGTGTGAGCGCCATTCCAAAGGAGACAAAGTAGAGAGGAAGTAGCTGTGCTGTGTGTGAGGAAGTTGAGGCCATTAGCAACCACAGCCGCTAACGGGACAGATGTGAGTTGTCTTCTGTGGGATTGTCCCCCCCCCCCCCCCCCCCCCCGCCCTTGCCAATCGCCCGGGGCTGGCGCCACCCCCCCCACCCTCCCCCCCCCTCCCCCTCCCTCCCCCCGAGGTAACCGGCTGTTTATTTTGTCTCAACCATCATTCCTAGTTTAATTTGGGTCCAATCGGAAAAGTCGATTTCGTCTCTGAACCGCACTACTGTGGGATTCCCCGCCCCCCCCCCCTCCCCCCCCCTTGCCCCTAGAGGTAACTGCCTGTTTATTTTGTCTCAATCATTCTAGTTAATTTGGGGTCCAATCGGAAAAAGTCGATTTCGTCTCTGAACCGCACTACTGTGGGATTCCCTCCCCCCCCCCCCCTTGCCCTAGAAGTAACCGGGCTTTTTATTTTGTCTTCTTCTTACCTCTAGGGTTGGTGTAGTGTGGTGTAAATGTGGTGGTGTGGTTGAGCCCCTCCCCCCCCCCCCCCCCCCGCCCCCCCCTCCTGTCTCATTTCTAGGGTTGGTTTGGTTTGGTTTGTTTGGTTTGAGCTGCCCCCTTCCCCTGTCTCACCTCTAGGGTTGGCTGTGATGTATGTGAGCGCCATTCCAAAGGAGACGAAGTAGAGATGGAGGTGTTGCCCTACACCCCTCCCCTCCCCCGCCTGCCCCCTCCCCCCAACTAGCTCCCCCCCCCTGTCTCACCTCTAGGGTCGGTGTGTGAGTGTATGTGAGCGCCATTCCAAAGGAGATGAAGTAGAGGATGGAGGTGTTGCCCCTACAACCCCTCCCCTCCCCCAAACCTGCCCCCCTCGCCTTGCCCCCCCCCCCCCTGCCCACTCCCCCCGCCCCCCCCCCCCCCCACCCTGTCTCACCTCTAGGGTTGGTGTGATGTATGTGAGGCTATTCCAAAGGATACGAAGTAGAGGATGGAGGTGTTGCCCCTACGGTCGCTCCCCCTCCCCCAAACCTGCCCCCCCCCCCCCCCCTTGCCCCCGCTTTTTGTCCCCTCCCCCACTGCCCCCCCCCCTGTCTCCACCTCTAGGGTGGTGTGATGTATGTTGAGCGCCATTCCAAAGGAGACAAAGTAGAGGATGGAGGTGTTAACCCCCACCACCCACCCCCTCCCCAGCCACCCACGTGTACACACACACCGTGTCCCCTGCCCCCCCTATCCCCTAGACATAACGTTTTTTTTCTCATTTATGTCTTCTTCTTACCTCACGGTTGGTTGTGATGAATGTGAGCGCCATTCCAAAGAGACAAAGTAGAGGATGGAGGTGTTAACCCCCCTTCCCCCTGCCCCTGCCCCCTGCCCTCCTTCCCTGCCCCCTCCCCTGCCCCTTCCCCCCTTGCCCTCCCTCCCTGCCCCCCGTCCCCCCTGTCTCACCTCTAGAGTCGGTGGAATGTATTGTGAGCGCCATTCCAAAGGACACAAAGTAGAGGATGAAGGTGTTACCCCCCCCCCTCCCTCTGCCCCCTGCCACCCTTGCCCTCCTCTCCCTGCCCCCCCCCTGCCCCCCTCCCCTGCCCCTGCCACCCTTGCCTCTCCCCCCCCCCTGCCCCCTGGCCCCTCCCCCTGCCCCCTGCCACCCTTGCCCTGCTCCCCCCCCCCCCCCTCCTGCCCCCTCCCCTGCCCACCCCCCCCCCCTGCCCCCTGCCACCCTTGCCCTTCCCCCCCCCCCCACCTGCCCCTCCCCCTGCCCCCTTTCCCCCTTGCCTCCTTCCTGCCCATCCCTGCCCCTCCCCTCTTGCCCTCCTCCCTGCCCCCCTCCCCCCTGTCTCCACCTCTAGAGTCGGTGTGATGTATGTGAGCGCCATTCCAAAAGGACCACAAAGTAGAGGATGGAGAGCAGGGAGAGGAGGAAGTAGAAGAAGAAGTTCCAACAGCACTGATGTAGCCCACAATGGGGTACATGATCCCTACCAGCACCGCAACCTGTAACATGAGTGACAAGGGTGTGTGTTGTGTGTGTGGGGGGGGGGGGGGGGGGGGGGGGGGGGGGGGGGGGTACATGATCCCTACCAGCACGCCTCAACCTGCAACATGAGTGACAAGGGTGTGGTGTGTGTGTGTGTGTTGTGTGTGTGGTGTGTGTGTGGGGGGGGGGTACATGATCCCTACCAGCACTGCAACCTGCAACCATGAGTGACAAGGGGTGTGTGTGTGTGTGTGGTGTGTGGGGGGGGGGGGGGGGGGGGGTACATGAATCCCTACCGCAGCATGCAACCTGCAACATGAGTGACAAGGGTGTGTGTGTGTGGTGTGTGTGTGTGGTGTGTGTGTGTGTGTGTGTGGGGGGGGGCATGATCCCTACCAGCATTGCAACTTTGGTGAAGAGGGTAGGGGTAATTAGGGTTGAGGGCTTGTTTTCGTGTGTGGGTGTGGGTGTGGGGGGGAGGGGGAGGGGGGTACATGATCCCTACCAGCACTGCAACCTGGGTGGGCGAGGTTGGGGTGTGGGGGCAGGGGTTGTTGGTTATTAGGGATGAAGGCTTGTTTTTGGGGGGGGTGGGAGGGGTGAGTTTGGTGGGTGGCGGTGGGAGGTTTGGGGGGAAGGGTTAGAGGGCTTGTTTGGGAGGTGGGTGGGAGGTGTGAGTGAGTGGGTAGGTGGGTGGGTGGGGTACATGACCCCTACAGCAACGCAACCTGGCTGGGAGGTTGGGGAGCAGGGTTGAGGGCTTGTTTGGGAGGTGGGTGTGAGAGTGAGTGGGTGGGTGGGTGGGTGGGTGCATGACCCCCTACCAGCACCGCAACCTGGCTGGTAGGTTGAAAGGTGTGTGGGCGGGCAAGGTTGAGAGCTTGTTTTGGGGGTTGGGGGTGAGGTGGGTGGTACATTTGATCCCCTACCCAGCACCGAAACCTGGGTGGGAGGTTGGGGAGCAGGGTTGAGGGCTTGTTTGGGAGGTGGGGGGAGGGTGAGTGGTGGGTGGGTGGGTGCGATGACCCCTACCAGCACCGCAACCTGGGTGGGAGGTTGGGGAGCGAGGGTTCGAGGGCTTTGTTTTGGGAGGTGGGTGGGAGGGTGAGTACGGAGTGGGTAGGGTGGGTGGGTGGGTGGGTGCATGACCCCTACCAGCACCGCAACCTGGGTGGAGGTTGGGGAGCAGGGTTGAGGCTTGTTTGGGAGGTGGGTGGGAGGGTGAGTGAGTGGGTGGGTGGGTGGGTGCATGACCTACCAGCCGCCACCTGGGTGGGAGGTTGGGAGCAGGGTTGAGGCTTGTTTTAGTGTGTGTGTGTGTGTGTAGGTGGGTGGTGAGTGGGGGATACGTGTGTGTGTGTGCCCATACCCCCCCCCCCCCCCATACCACCACCCACCACCCACACCCTACCCCATTCCACCGCCCCCCCTCACCCACACCCTATACCCCCCCCCCCCCATGCCCCACCACACACCCGTCCCCCCCTCTTCCCATCCCCACACACCCCTCCACCCACACCCCTCTCCCACCCACCCCACCACCCGCCCCTCCACACCGAACACCCATACCTGTAAGATCAGATATGGAATCTCGATGATGGGACGCAACCAAACCCTCCCTCCACCACACACACACCAGCCACACACACACCACACCAGCCACACACACACCCACACACAACACGCCACACAAACACCCACACACACACACACACAGCCACACAACACACACACACACACACACACACACACACAACCCAGCCACACACACCCACCACACCCACACCACACACCCAGCACACACACAACAACCCAGCCCAGACCACACAAACACACACACACACACAGCCACACACACACACACCAACACAGCCACACACACACACACAGCACACACACACACACCAGCCACACAACACACCCAGCCATACACACCACCCAGCACACAGCCACACCCAGTGACCACACAGCCACACACACACCAGCCACACACACACACCACACCACCACACCCCCACACACACCACCACACACAGCCACACACACACACACACACAGCCACACACACACAGCACACAACCAGCCACACACAACACACACAGCACACCACACACACACACACAATCAGCCACACACCCAGCCACACACACACCCACACACCACCACAAACACACAACCCAGTCACACACCACAGACAGCACACCAGCACACACACACAGCCCACACACCACATACACACCCACACGAAGCCACACACACACACCCCACACACACACACAGCACACACACACACAGCCAACACACACACACAGCCCACACACACACACCAGCCACACACACACACCCAGCCACACACACAACCAAGCCACACACACACACCCAGCCACACACACACACACAGCCACACACCACACCCACAGCCACACCGCACACACACAACCAGCCACACACACACACAGCCACACACACACACCACAGCCACACACACACACCCACACAGCACACACACATCACACACACAGACACACACACACACACAGCCACACACACACACCCACACCCATCACACACAGCCACACACACACCACACCACACACACCCAGCCACACACACACACCCACACACCACACCCAGACCACACACACACAAGCAGCCACACACAACCACACACACAAGCACACACACACGCCACACACACCACACATACACCTCCACATGTACACACACCACCACAGACCACCATCAAGATATGAATCTCGATGATAACGCACCCACACCAACCAACCCACACACCCCCTCACCACACCCATACCCACCCACTCTCCACCCCACACCGCCCTCCCTCCTCCCTCTCCCCCCCCCATATCCCACCCACCCACACCTCTCCCCCCCCAAACACCCCACCTGTAAGATCAGATATGGAATCTCGATGATGGACGCGCGCTGAAGCTGTACGCCCATGAGTTGTACATCGAGGAGGCTAGCTCTCTGTAGTACACCTGTAGTACAACAGACACAAAAACACAGGCTCAGGTTGATAAAATTTCACAGAAGCCCACATAAGCCCATTTACAGATTGTTTCCAACCAGTAAAGGGCGTGTTTCCAGTGGACCAACAGTTCAACTGTGTATAGTAGACCACTCAACCCTACAGTTCAAGTTCGAGTGCTGAGCTGGGCCCTATAAACCTCAAGAAGTGCCTTGTCATCACGGCTGCCCTCGAGCGCGTTCTGGTCCATTTGCCCCCTCGCTGCAAGTGCATGCAGCTTGCTCGAAGTTTCCTCAAATCACCGCATCCACCGCTTACCACCGCCAGTGTATTATTTCGCTGCGCTCTTCACTTCCATCTGTTCTCTTGCTCCTCCTGCCGCTGCAGGCTTCTGCATCTGCTCCCGTCCGGTCGAATGGATCGGTGGTCAGATTGAGATTTCGGTCAAATCTGTGGCTCTCGCTATCATCATTCGAACTGGTTAATTCCCGCCTTTCTTTCATGTCTTCTCCCATCCAACTTGAAATTGGCTCCCAATTACTCGCAAACTCGGGGCGTGTTGACAGATCTCGGGGAGAATCTGCGAAGATGCTCGCTGCTGTATCACTTTTGTGATTTTGTCCAACGCTCTCCCTCGAATTGTCCACCGCCCTCCCCCCAAAATAGTTGAAACTGTTGAGCAATCCCGAACGGGGGGGGGGGGGGGGGGGGGGGGGGGGGGGGGGTTCGGGATTGCTCAACAGTTGAACTGTTGAGGGGGGAGGGCGATGGACAAACCCTGACGTGGCTGCCCACCTGGCGTGCCACATCGGCGAAAAGTTGAAGTTGAACTGTGCCCACTAGAAACACTGGTGCCACGCTGGCGCCCACAGTTGAACTATTTGGTCCACTGGAAACACGCCCTAAGGGTCCGGTTAGGGATTGTGTTTTGGAGGGTTCAGACTCGACTCTAACCGGACCTCATTTGCACCAAACATTCCACAGTTACCCAGCCTTTTGCATCTGACCAAGTCAGTTCAAAATGGGTCAACGTGGCAAGTGCGCTCTGTAGCACTTCCTCGCGATTCAAACGCTGATATCAGCGTGTATTCCGCTTCTTGCCGCTGCTGGTTGCCTTAGAATGATCAGTCCATAATTGCGTGGCAGGGACGGTGCCCTGCTGCTGCGAATCCATTTTGGTGAAACTGTGCTATCGATGATGAGTGTCCGAGAAAGAAAGAAAGGATGCGAGTCTCCAAAGCAGCGTGATTTTTTAAGGGGCGCGCGCGCAAGTTCGTGACGTCACCAGATCTAATTCAACAACCGAATTTAACCGCCCCTTAACTTTCTTAACGGCGGGGGTGGGGTGGGGGGTGGGGGGTGCGCCTCGTTGCACTAATCGGGACGGTTGGTCTTTAAACCGGATCTCAACTTTTTGTGTTTCCGACCAAACAACGGTTAGCGCCGAAAATAACGAATTTAACCGCCGCTTAACCGGACCCTTAACTGGTTAGAAACAAGCTGTTAGCCAACTGGGCTGGGCTGGTATGGATGTGCGGGTAAGTGGGTGGCCTAAAACCACCCCAACCCAACCAAAGCCAACCAAACCTAAACCAACCCAACAAAACCCAACCAAAGCCAACCAAACCTAAACCAAGCCAACCAAACCTAAACCAAGCCAACCAAATCTAAACCAACCCAACCAAAGCCAACCAACCCAACCCAACCTAAACCAACCCAACTCAGCACACCCAACCCCAAAACTCAGCACAACCAACCCAACCAAAGCCAACCAAACCCCAAACCACCCCAACTCACTCCCAGGTCACTGAGCGTAGCAACACCTGCCAACATGCAAAGAAATGGCGTTCAAACCAACCCAACCCAGCACACCCCAACACACCCGACACCACCTAAAAACAACCCAACCGAACACAGACACATCAGCCCATTTAGCCTACTTGGCCTTCCCCTGGACTGTATCACTTATACGATATAATCTCCAATCATATAAATTGCATCAACATCTAAATCATATACATATTGTATATTTTTATTTATTTTTATTATTATTATTATTATTATTATTATTTATTATTACTGTGTTATTATTATAATTATTATATGAACAACAATTATTATTATAACAATAATAATAATAAATAATAATAATAATGATAATAATAATAATAATAATAATGATAATGATACTACTACTACTACTACTACTACTACTACTAAAATAATCCTCACCGTTCTCTCCAGATCTACTATTGGCCTGATAGCCATCATGCTGATCATGCTGCCCACAGCAAAATTATTATCAATGTATTATTATTAATGTATTAATGTATTATTATTAATGCAATACGGTACATTATCCTCACCATTCTCTCCAGGTCTACTAATGGCATGATGCCTACCGTGTTGATCATGGCAAATAAATAGGTATACACACTATTTATTATTATAATTGATTTAATACACATATATACACACTATTTATTATTACAATTGATTTAATATACACGTTATTACCATTATTATAAATATCATCACCATATAAAGCGCACACATTCTTTATTCTTATGATTGCATTTAATTTTGTTGTTGTTATTATTCCTCACCATTCTTTCCAGATCTACTATTGGCATGAAGGCCATCATGTCGATCATGCCAAGGAAATAGGTATACTCATGATCTATTATTATAATTGATTTAATATACACGATATTACCAGTATTATAAATAACATTACGGGAGTGTCCCCTTAACACCAGGCCCCTCCAGGCGTTATCTCTTTTTATTTTACACACACATATATATATATATATATATATATATATATATATATATATATATATTTGTTTTGTTTTTAAAATAACATCACCATATAAAGCACACACATTCTTTGTTATTATGATTGCACTTAATGTTTTTTTGTTATTATTCCTCACAATTCTTTCCAGATCTTCTATTGGCATGATGGCCATCATGTTGATCATGCCGAGGAAAGAAGGATTACACATTATTTATTGTTATAAATGATTTAAAAAACAAGATATTAGCAGTATCATAAATTACATCACCATCTAAAGCATATTAATCCTTCATTATCATTCATGTTATCTATTATCCTCACCATTCTTTCCAGATCCACTATTGGCATGATGGCCATCATGTTGATCATGCCAAGGAAAAAGGTACACATGGGTATACACATTATTTATTGTTATAAATGATTTATAAATGATTTAATATGCAACATATTACCGGTATCATAAATTGCATCACCATCTAAAGCATATTAATCCTTTATTATCATTCATGTTATCTAGTATCCTCACCATACTTTCCAGATCCACTATTGGCATGATGGCCATCATGTTGATTGCTGTATATAAATGATTTGTGATTATAAATTATATACAATAAACTTTATATGAATTAAAAAACAAGATGCATCCCTCTCTCATCATTGTATTTATTAATCTATTTTATTTTGTGTGTACTCACCATTCTTTCCAGATCTACTATTGGCCTGATAGACATCATGTTGATCATGCTGCCCACAGCAAAATTATTATCAATGTATTATTGTTAATGTATTAATGTATCATTATTAATGCAATACGGTACATTATCCTCACCATTCTCTCCAGATCTACTATTGGCATGATGGCCATCATGTTGATCATGCCTAGGAAAGATGTACTGCTGTAGATAAGACCCATCACACTTTGTACATAGGCCTGGGTCACTGGTTCTTTGAGATGGGCTGGGGCAATGGGGAAGTGGGTGAGTGGATGAGTGGGGGAGGGAGAACGCGAGTGAGTGAGAGAGAGGGTGGGGTGGGGTAGGCTGGAGCAGGGGGGAGAGAGTGAGTTGGTGAGTGGGTGAGTGGGTGGGTGAGTAGATGAGATAGAGTGAGTGCGTGAGTGAGAGAGAGGGTGGGCTGGAGCAGGGGGGAGAGAGTGAGTGGGTGAGTGAGGGAGAGTGAATGAGTGGGTGGGTGACAGAGAGGGTGGGGTGGGGTTGGCTGGAGCAGGGGCAAGAGAGTAAGTGGGTGAGTGGGAGATACATACACAATCACACATGCTCACATACATGCATACATACACATACACACTCACACATGCTCACATACATGCATACATACACGCTCACACATGCTCACATGCATGCATACATGCATACATACACGCACATATATGAGGCAAACTTTCCAGCGTCATGAAAAACAGCCCCATAGAGCAGCGATACATACACATACACATACATTCATGCACACACATACATACACATACACGCTCACACATGCTCACATGCATGCATACATACACGCACATATATGAGGCAAACTTTCCTGCGTCATGAAAAACAGCCCCATAGAGCAGCGATACATACACATACACATACATTCATGCACACACATACATACACATACACGCTCACACATGCTCACATGCATGCATACATACACGCACATATATGAGGCAAACTTTCCTGCGTCATGAAAAACAGCCCCACAGAGCAGCGATACATACACATACATTCATGCACACACATACATACACATACACACTCACACATGCTCACATACATGCATACATACACGCACATATATGAGGCAAACATTCCTGCGTCATGAAAAACAGCCCCATAGAGCAGCGATACATACACATACACATACATTCATGCACACACTTACATACACATACACACATACTGGGACAAACGTACAAGCGTCATGAAAAACAGCCCCATAGAGCAGCGATACATACACTTACACATACATTCATGCACACACATACATACACATACACACATACTGGGACAAACATACCTGCGTCATGAAAAATAGCCCCATAGAGCAGCGATACATACACATACACATACATTCATGCACACACTTACATACACATACACACATACTGGGACAAACATACCAGCGTCATGAAAACAGCCCCATAGAGCAGCGATACATACACATACACATACATTCATGCACACGCATACATACACATACACATACATTCATGCACACAAATACATACACATACAAACATACTGAGACAAACGTACCAGCGTCATGGAAGACAGCCCCGTAGACAGCGACACATACACATACATTCATGCACACATACATACACATACACACATACTGGGACAAACGTACCAGCGTCATTGAAGACAGCCCCGTAGACAGCGACACATACACATACATTCATGCACACACATACATACACATACACACATACTGGGACAAACGTACCAGCGTCATGAAAGACAGCCCCGTATAGCAGCGCCCAGAATGCAGTGACGAGGTGTCTTACGATGTGGTTAGTGGAGGGGAGTGGGGTGTGGGGGGAACACACACATACACACATACTGGGGCAAACATACCAGCGTCATGAAAGACAGCCCCGTATAGCAGCGCCCAGAATGCATTGACAAGGTGTCTTAAGATGTGGTTAGTGGAGGGGAGTGGGGTGTGTGTAGAACACACACATACATGATACAAACTTGCCTGCGTAATGAAAGACAGCCCCATAGAGCAGGGCGCAGAATGCATTGACGAGATGTCTTACGATGTGGTTAGTGGAGGGGAGTGGGGTGTGTGGAGAACACACACATACATGATACAAACTTACCTGCGTCATGAAAGACAGCCCCATAGAGCAGCGCCCAGAATGCATTGACGAGGTGTCTTACAATGTGGTTAGTGGAGGGGAGTGGGGTGTGGGGAGAACACACACATACACACATACTGGGGCAAACATACCAGCGTCATGAAAGACAGCCCCGTATAGCAGCGCCCAGAATGCATTGACATTGGTGTCTTACGATGTGGTTAGTGGAGGGGAGTGGGGTGTGTGTAGAACACACACATACATGATACAAACTCACCTGCGTAATGAAAGACAGCCCCATAGAGCAGGGCGCAGAATGCTGTGACGAGGTAGCGAGTGAAGTTGTAGGTTTTCGTAGCGTGAGTGTGAGAGAGTGAGTGGGTGAGTGTGTGAGTGGGTGTGTGAGAGGGGAGGGGAGGGGAGTGGGGAGTGGAGGGGAGTGGAGAGTGGAGTGGAGTGGGGAGTGGAGTGGAGTGGAGTGGGGAGTGGAGGGGATGCAAGGGAGTGGAGGGGAGTGCAGGGAAGTGGAGTGGAGGGAGTGCAGGGGAGTGGAGGGGAGTGGGGAGTGGAGTGGAGATGAGGGGAGTGGAGTGGAGGGGAGTGGAGAGTGGAGGGGAGTGGGGAGCTCACCTGCGTCGTGAAAGACAGCCCCGTAGAGCAGCGCACAGAATGCAGTGACGAGGTAGCGAGTGAAGTTGTAGGAGGGGGTGCGCCAGTAGATCCGCTCAAACTTCTTCACAAGCATCTTCACCTGTGTTAGAGTGTTGGTGATGATGTTGGGGTGACTAGGTTGGGTTCGGGTGTTGGTGTTGGTGTTGGTGTTGGTGTTGGTGTTGTTGGAGTTGGTGTGGAGTTGGGTTGGTTTGATGTTGGGTTGGGTTGGTGTTGGGTTGGGTTGGTTGGTGTTGGTGTTGGGTTGATTGGGGTGGATGGGTTGGGGTGAATAGGTTGGGTTGGGGTGGGTTGTAGGAGGGGGTTCGCCAGTAAATACACTTCAACTTCTTCACACGCATCTTTACCTGTGTTCGCGTTTTGGTGATGGTGTGGTGTTGGTGTTGGTGTTGGGTTGATTGGGGTGGATGGGTTGAGGTGTTTTTGTTGGGGTGGGGTGGATCGGTAGAGGTGCTGGTGCTGGTGTTGCGGTGATTTGGTTTGGATTGTAGAAGGAGGTACGCCAGTAGATATGCTCAAACTTCTTCACCTGTTTAGGGGTGTTGGTACACACACACAAAAACCGACCCCCCCTCCCCCCCGCCCCTTGACCCCCAACACCTGCCCCCCCCCCCCCCCCCCACACACCCCCACCCCCACCCCCACCTGGACAGGCAAAAGCGCAAACACAGCCACCCCTCACTGAGAGTTGCTTCCTACCGCCCCCCACCCCCCAACACCCGACCCACCCCCCAATACCCCCAACACCCGACCCCCACCCCCTGTACCCCAACACCCGACCCACTCCCCAATACCCCCCAACACCAACCTCCACCCACCCCCCCTGTACCCCCAACACCGACCCCCTGTAACAGTCAGATTCAGTCTCCTTCTCCACTACCAAGGGACGCCTTGGTAGTGAGCCATCTCGATGATGAAAGTTGACAGTTGTCGAACACGTTGATCAGAGTTGCTGATCCAAGACAATAGTCTTGTCGTCATGGCCAAGAGTTGACTTGTCCGACAATCTTGACCTAGTCTCGTCAGTTCCAAGAGTTGACTTGTCTGACAATCTTTTTAAAACGCTGGCTGAACTGTGTGCCGCGTTGGTATCTCTGTCGCTTGGCCGAACCGTTGTGCCGCGTTGGTATCTGTCGCTTGGCTGAGACTGTTGGCCGCATTGGTATCCGTGAGTTCACTGTGATCGCCAGTTCCAACAGTTGACTCGCCTGAAAAAAATCTTGAAACGCTTGGCCCGAACCGTTGTTGCCGCGTTGGTATCTGTCGCTTGGCCGAACCGTTGTGCCGCGTTGGTATTCTGTCGCTTGGCCGAACGTTGTGCCGCGTTGGTATCTGTCGCTTGGCCGAACCGTTGTGCCGCGTTGTATCTGTCGCTTGGGCCGAACCGTTGTGCGATTTGCGCGTTGGTTGGTATCTGTCGCTTGGCCGAAACCGTTTTGTGCCGCGTTGGGTATCTGTCGCTTGCCAAACTGTGGTGCCGCCGTTGGTGTCCGTGAGTTCAGGGGCTACAAATTCCGTTTGCGTTCTGTAGGAGTCACTTCAATTATTTACCCAAGATAATTGTATTCACATTGTAGCTAAATTGTTGAGAGTCCGGTTCCATCTCCGGCAAAAAATCTGTAACGGCCCGATTTCACTATCTATTCGTTTCACGGCCTACACCCCCCCCCACCCCCCTTACCGCCCCCAACATCGCGACCCGTTACCCCACCCCCACCCTTTACCATCCCAAACACCCGCCCCCCCCCCCCCACACACACACCACACCCACACCTGAACAGTTCCAAGAGCAGCCACAGCCACCCCTCACTGACAGTGGCTCCTTCACCCTGCATCTCTTGCCACCAGCTCCTTACACGCAGCATCATGGCTTCGGTGTGGTTGGGTGTTGGGGTTGGGTGGGTTGACCCCCCCCCTCCCCCACCCCCCCCCCCCCCCCGCCCCCCCCCCCCCCCCCCCCCCCCCCCCCCTCCCCTCCTTTACAACCACCCACACCCCAGGACGAACCCCCAACACCCCCCCCCCCCCCCACTGAACAGTCAAGGCGCGCAGCACAGTCACCCCTCACTGAGAGGGCTCCCTACACGCTGCATCATGGCGTTGTGCTAGGTTGTGTTGGGTCGGGTTGACCCCCCCACACCCACACCCACACCCACACCCACACACTTTACTTCCCCAGCACCCCAACCCCACCACCTGAAAACAAGTCCAAGGCGCAGCGCAGTCACCCCGCACTGAGAGGGGCTCCCTACAAGCCGCATCCTCGCCACCAGCTCCCATCCCCAATCGCGAATGTGAACGCTAGCTAGAGCGCTGGTCCTGTACAGCTCGGCCAGTTCACTCGATGTGATGAGCTGTCACTCCCTGGCGCCCACCTGTTCAGTTCGAGCATCCAGGTCGCCGGGTTAGTTGCCAGGCTGCAGCTTAGGACATACCCTGGTACCGGCTTCGAGGTACGAGACAAGTGACAGCTCAGCTTCCTAGGGGTCCAAAGTACGTTGTACGGCCGCCTCGTTGCAAAAGGAGCAGAAAGTCGAACGATTCAAAAGATCTCGATCGCAGGGCTGGTGGATGGTGATGATGACGCGGAGCGGCCGTCAAGCGCCTATGCTGCGAATGGCACGCATCACGATCGCTGCTGCTCTTGCGTCCAGACCTGTGGGGTGTGGGTGTGGGTGTGGTGTGGTAGTGCGTGTGTGGGGGTGTGGGTGTGGGTGTGGGTGTGTGGGGTGGGGGTGGGGGTTATGGATGTGTGGGTGTTTTGTGTATGGCTGTGTGCGTATTGTGTGTGTGTGTTGTGTCGCTAGGTGTTTGCATCACGATCGCTGCTGCCCTTGCCATCCAGAACCTTGTGTGTGTGTGGTAGTAAACAGTTTATAGCAGTACCAGTGTGTGTGTGTGTAGGTGTGTGTGTGTGTCGCTAGGTGTGTGCATCACGATCGCTGCTGCCCTTGCATCCAGAACTGTGTGTGTGTGTGATAGTAAACAGTTTATAGCAGTATTAACCAGTGTGTGTGTGTGTGCTAATGCTAGCTGCGAATCGCACGCATGACGAGCCGCTGCTGCCCTTGCATCCAACCTGTGTGTGTGTGGTAGTAACAGTTTATAGCATACCAGTGTGTGTGTGTGTGGTGTGTGTGCGTGTTTGTGCTATGCTATGCTCGAATCGCACGCATCAGAGCGCTGCTGCTCAATTGCATTCCAGGCCAATGTAATGTGTGTGTGGTAGTAAAACAGTTTCTAGCAGTTACCAGTGTGTGTTTGGGGTGTGTGTGCTATGCTATGCGCTGCTATTGCACGCATCGCTGCTGCTGCTTGCATCAGACCTATTGGTGTGATGTGGGTGGACATGTGGTGGGTGGGTGGGTGTTGGGGGGGTAGGTGTGTGCGTGTGGGTTTGTGTGTGTGTGTGTGGTGTGTGTGTGTGTGTGGGGGGGGGGGGGGGAGGGGAGAGGAGGGGGTGTTTTAGTAGTGAGTTTGTGTCTCTGTGTGTGTGTTTGCGTGTGTGTGGTGTTGGAAGGGGTGTAAGCGTGTGTGTGTTGGGGGGGTATGTGTGTGTGTGTGTGTGTGTAGGGGGGGGGGGGGGGGGGGGGGGGCATCTACCCACCAACAGGGTGAAGCGTTTTGTTGACGAAATCATCAACCTCTATCTACCCTTTGCGAGATTAAGTTTCATCTGGTTGGACTTTGTGGGGAGACTAACTAACTAACCAACTTCAAACTAACAAAGTAACTCAGTAACTAGCAACACAACTACCCCCCCCCCCCCCCCCCCCCCCCCCCCCCCCCCCCCCCCCCCCCCCCCCCCCACCCCCCCCCCCCCCCCCCCCCCCCCCCCCCCCCCCTCCCCCCCTCCCCTCCCACGCACACCTGAAGTTGGCTCATCCATAAAGACCACCGACTGGGTTCGCCACAAGCTCAACCGCAATTGTCATCCTCTTCCATTTGTTTCTACTGACGACACACCACACACACACACACACACCACACCACACACACAACATTTCCCCCACCTACCCGCCACCTACCCACCACACCCTACCCACCTCCACACACACCTGATGTTGGCTCATCCATAAAGGACAACCGATGGGTTTGCAACAAGCTCGACTGCAATGTCATTCTCTTTATCCTTTTTCTCCCCCACCACCCCACCCCCAACCCCCACCTACCCACAACATACACACGCACCCCACCCACCCACCCACACAAGCACACACACAAACAGCTTACCAACACACCCTGATGTTGGCTCATCTAAGGACCACCGATGCGGTTTCACCAACAAGCTCAACCGCAATTCTCACCTCTTCCATTGCTTCTATTGGACACACACACACACGCAACCATCCCACCCACCTACCCACCCACCCACCCACCTGATGTTAACTATCCATAAAGACCACCGATGGGTTTTTACAACCGGCTTGACTGCAATTTCATCCCTCCTCCGCTGTTCTATGACACACACACCACCCCTCCCACCCACACAAGCACAAACACACAAGCAGCCACCCACCACACCTGATGTTGCTCGTCCATAAAGGACCACGATGGAGTTTGCAACCAGCTCAACCGCAATTGTCATCCTTTCTTCCGCTGTTCTATTGACAAGACCCGTTCCCCGGGAAGTCCAAACACAGATCAAACTGAATCTCACTCAGAGTCGATGACTCGATGATTTCGTCAAAAACGCTTTCCACCTTGTAGGTGGTGGGTGGCGTGGGTGCGGCGAGACAGGTAAATTTAGTGGGTGGGTGGGTGGGTGGGCGAGATTAGTAAATAAGTGAGTGAGTGGTATGGGTGGATGGATGGTTAGTTAGTTAGTTAAGTAGTTAGTTATTAGCTAGTTAGTTAGTTAGTTAAGTCTCCCCGGAAGTCCGACCAGATCAAACTGAAATCTCACACCTCAGGTCGATGACGTGATGATTTTCGCCACAAAACTGCTTACTTGTGTGAGTCACTGGGTTGGTGAAGTAGGTGGAGTGGGGGGTGGAATGGGGAGGGGTGTTAGATAGGTAGGTAGGTTCAGTCTCCCCGGGAAGACCCACCAGATCAAACAGGATCTCGTTCAGGTCGACAACGTCTAGATTCGTCCACAAAACTGCTTTACCTTCTGGGGTGGGTGCGGTGTGGGTGGGTGGTTAGTTGGTTGGTTTGGTGTTGGTTGGTTGGTTGTGCTTGGTTAACTTTAGTACGTGGCGCAGGTAGGCAGTCTCCCCGGGAACTCCGCCAGATCAACTGAATCTCACTTGAGGTCAGTGTACCAGATCAAAACCGAATCTCACTGAGGTCAGGTGTACCAGATCAAAACTGAATCTCACTGAGGTTCAGTTTGTACCAGATCAAACCCTGAATTCTCACTGAGGTTCAGCCTGTACCAGATCAACAACTGATCTCACTGAGGTCAGTTACCAGATCCAAACTGGAATCTCACTGAGCGTCAGGTGTACCAGATCAAACTGAATCTCACTGAGGTCAGTGACGTTGATGATTTTGTCCACAAAACACTTCAAAAGTGGGTGGCTGGTTGGTTGGTTGGTTGGTTAGTTAGTTAGGTAGGTAGGTAGTCTTTCCACACAGCCCATCACATACACGGAAAAACAACGCATCACTTCGTCAGAAACAGTCGCAGGACAGCGCAGCCTAGCAGCAAACATGAGGGGCCCCCACCACCATGGCGAAGGGAGCGTATGTCCACCTGTTCCACATAAGCCCATCACTCAGGACCACCACGACTACCACCCCAAACAAAAGGACACCAACTCCACACGCACCACTTCGTCAGAAAACAGTCGCAGACAGACGCAGCCTAGCCTGCAAAACATAAGGGCCACCACCACTGCGGCTGAGGGGGAGTGTATGTCCACCTCTTCCACACAGCCCATCACACACACGCACCAACATAAAAATACTCCACACGCACCACTTCGTAGAAAACCAGTGCAGACAGGCGCAGCCCTAGCTGCAAACATGCGGGCCACCACCACTGTGGCCGACGGGGGAGTAGATTTCACCTGTTCCACATAGCCCATCACACACAAAATACTCCACACGCCACCACTTCGTCAGAAACAGTTTGCAGACAGGCGCAAGCCTAGCTGCAAACATGAGGCCTGTACCACCGTGCCGAGGGGGAGGGTAGATTTTTCAAAACCTCGTTCCACATAGCCCATCACAAACAAAACAAAATCCACACGCAACCACTTCGTCAGAAACAGTCGCAGGCAGGCGTTAGCCTAGCAGCAAACATGAGGGCCTCCACCACGCGTGGCCGAGGGTGAAGTGTATGTCCACCTGTCCACATAGGCCCAATCACTCGGACCATGGTCTCTTGCACCTTGCGGGTGCCGCTTGACATAGATATCCCCGTTGATTTCACCCATCGTCTTGCGCCCAGCCACCACATTTCCATGAGCGTGTTTTTTGCCGGCTCCGGAACCGCCCTGCATGGAGGGGACATAAGGGCGTGACAAGGGCGTGATCGATCAGAAGAGCTTTTATTGTTCACTGTAACTGTTTTTTGTTTTAGACACACAAACCCAAGGCCGCTGATATTTATTATGTCAAATCAACCCCAAACCACCCCGAATCACCCCGAAAACCACACCAATCCAGCCAAAACTACACCCAAACCCAATACATTTCAACTTTAATTTGAAAACAATCAGCTATTGCCCCCACCATTAGTTTGCAGTCAGCTGTTAGGCTAAACGTGTCCGCTGATTATGTCAAATCATTCCCCAAAACCACCCCGAAATCCACCCCGAAACCACACTCAAACAAACACAATCCAGCCAAACTACACCCAAACCAATACATGCACTTTAATTGAAAAACCCATCGCGCCATGCCCCCACCAATTAGTGCATGTCAGGCTGTATAGGCGCAGCGTATCCGATGCCATCATCAAATCAACCTCAAACCAGACCAGAAACCACCGAAACCACACAGAAACCACACCACAACCACACAATCCAGCCGAACTACACCCAAACCCCATACAATTTCATTTTAATTGAAAAGTCCCTAAACCATCAGTGCAGTCAGGCTGATAGGCTCTGCGTACCCGCTGATTTCCCTTCCAGCAACTCCCAGACCACATGGAGGAAAACCACCGAAAACCACACGAAACCACACAATCCAGCCAAACTACAACCAAAACCCCATAAAGAAATCAGCCAAGCCCCCTCCATCAGATGCAGATCAGGCTGTATAGGCTCAGCGTATCCGCCTGAACGATTCGAATCAACCCGAATCCATCAAAACCACACTTGAAACCATCGAACCACACCCAAAAAATCACACAGGTCCAGCCAAACTCGTCTCATACACCCATACGGTTAGTTTTAATTAAAAAAAAAAACAGCGAAGTTCCTAACCATTAGTGCAGTCAGGCTGTTAGGCTCAGCGTATCCGCTGAAAATGATCAAATGAAACCTTGAAAACCACCAAAACCACACTGAAACCCTCAAAAACCACACCCCAAATCACACCAATCCCAGCCCGAACTACACCCCAACTCACCAAAAACCTAAAAAAATCAGCCAACCCCCACCATTCAGTGCAGTGCCACACAGTCCAGCCAAACTGTTCTAATACAACCAAACCCCATTAGAGAATCAGCCATGCCCTCACCATTACCTGCAGTCAGGCTGTTAGGCTCAGCCTATCTGACTATTATGTCAAATCAACCCCGAAACCACACCCAAACACAACACATCCAGCAACCACGTCCAAACCACAATATTTCATTTTAAATTTGAAAAAAAACAATAAGCCCATTGCCCCCACCCATTACTGCACAGTCATGCTGTTTTAGGAGCCAGCGTATCGCGATTATGTCAAATCAACCCCGAAACCACAACCCAAACAACACAATCCAAGCCAAACTACACCCAAACCCCAATAAATTTCATTTAAATTTGAAAAAACAATTAACAAGCCATGCCCCCACCATTAGTGCAGTCAGGCTGTTAGGCTCAGCGTATTCGCTGATTATGTCAAATCAACCCCCGAAACCCACCCAAACAACAACCAATCCAGCCAAAACTACACCCAAACCAATAAAATTTCATTTAAATTTGAAAAAAACAATAATCCATGCCCCCACCATTAGTGCCAGTTCAGGCTGTAGGCTCAGCGTATGCGCTTGATTATGTCAAATCAACCCCGAAACCACACCCAAAACAACACTATCCAGCAAACTTACATCAAAACCCAATTAAATTTCCATTTAAATTTTGGAAAAACAATAAGCCATGCCCCCACCACTATAGTGCAGTCCAGGCTGTTAGGCTCAGCGTATCCGCTGATTATGTTCAAATCAACCCCGAAACCACACCCAAACAACACAATTCCAGCCAAACTACACCCCAAACCCAATAAATTTTCATTTAATTTTTGAAAAAACAATAAGCCATGCCCCCACCATAGTGCAGTCAGGCTGTTAGGCTCCAGCGTATCCGCCTGATTATGTCAAATCACCCCGAAAACCACACCAAACAACCACAATCCAGCAAACTACATCCAAACCCAATTAAATTTCATTTAAATTTTGAAAAACCAATAAGCCATGCCCCTACCATAGTTGCAGTCAGGGCTGTTACGGCTCAGCGTATGCGCCTGATTATTCAAATACAACCCCGAACCACATCCCAAACAAAACAAACAAATCAAACAAAGAACAACACACATCACCAAACCCAATAATATTCATTTAATTTAGAAAAACAATAAGCCATTGCCCCCACCATTAGTGCAAGTCAGGCTGTCGGCTCAGCGTATCCGCTGCTATGTCAAAATCAACCCCGGAAACCACACCCAAACCACACCCAAACAACACAAGCCAAGGCAAACATCCAAACCCAATAATTTCATTTAAAATTTGAAAAAACATCGCGCCATGCCCCCATCCATTAGTGCAGGTCAGCTGTTCGGCTTCAGCGTATTCCGAACGATTCCCTTCAGCAACTCAAGCTGGCATGGGGCGGTGGATCTGAGAGGGAGGACCACTCACCCCTGGGTAGGCCCCCCCTGCTCACCTGTGGCGAGCCCCCCTCCGCCAGGCCTCTTCCCCTGAGGGGGGCAATGCGCAGGTGGAGTGCCCTTCAGGACTTAGCTCCCCTTCCTCATTGCAAAGGGGCTTAGGCTCCCCCCCGCAGGAAGCTGACGGTTAGCTAGGCACCACCGGGTGTGTGAGTCACTACACGGGCTTTGGGGGGGGAGGGGAAGGGGGGCAGGGTCTAACCAGGGGTCTTCCATGTTATGTATTTTGGGCTCGCCGTTTATGCTTTACGGGAACTGGCAGTGATTCATCTTCGTAGTGTGCATCGCAGTCCGCACCCTTTCTCCCTCTTTCCCTTATTTCTTCTCTGGATGCCTTGTACTGAGATAAGCAACTTCTGCGCACCATGGTGGACACTCTTTTAAACGACAGCGTAGCGGCATTAGGAGGACTGCTGCCACTCGAGAAGAAGGGACAGCTAGGGCTGCTCTTGCGAAGAGGTCGCATGCTCCCGTCACTTCCGAATTTGCGATTTTAGAGATGCACTGGCCCGAAGCCGATAACCCGACTAAGCGCGGAGGCGGACGTGGGGCACTTGCCCAGCTACCTGGAGTCTCGAACAGTTACCGGGCCACTATCCCCACTCAGCGAGCGAAAACGGGCTAAATAGACCCCGACGTCGTTAACCCCCATTGGCTTCGTGGTTTCGGACCCCCTCACTCTGCGCGAGACGCTTTGGGTGGGTGCGGTTTTAGGTCGGGTCGACATCTCGACGTCTGACAGGTTTTGAGGAAGGCGTTGGGGTCCGTAATTCATAGTCGTTAGCATCAGGCCAAGTCACACCGGCCAAGGCCACCCACTGAAACTGCTGGTGCCCGCTGTGCTCTGTCCCCTATCTGTGACCAGGCCCCCTCCTCGACGATCCTGCGCCCCCTCTGCTGTGCCCCGGTCCCCCTATCTGTGGCCCAGCCCCCCTGGGAAGCTCCGTGTGCTGCCTGTTGCTCAAGTCTCCTATAAGGTGGGCCAAGGCCTCCTTGGGACTCGGCGTCTAATAGGCCCTGCGTCCCTACCTCGGAATTTTGTGGAACTGATCGCAAATCTTGCAACATCAGGAACGCATTGGATTTCTGCGGATACTTCCTTGCAACCTGTGGGGGACAAAACAGATTTGTCATCGGTCTCGGCGGCAGTTTCAGAATGAGGCGTAAGGCGTAATTAAGGCTTAGCACTGGCTCTTGCCACCGGTCTGCTGCCCCTCGAAAACCCGAAAACCATGGGCATACCAGGGTTTGAACGCCGGTTTCGCCGCAGGTTTCAGCGCGTTTGTTAGTCCCTTTCACCAAACAAGCCCAGCCCTACCCAGGCCCCACTCGCGCCATCAGGCCTCACTTCGTATTCGGAATTCGAATTTGAATTTGAAGCCAGGGTGCTTACCACGACAACCGAAAACCTGCTCCGCAGCTGGTTCTCGCTAGGCTTCATCGGTTTCGGAGCCGCTGAAAAGTTAAGCCTGAATTTCGGGCTCTAGTACGCGGCGTCGGGCCACGAGGATACCTGCATGGCACCCACAATTATATTTGTATGGCTTGTTCTTGTTTATGTGTAGTTGAGGGCAAGCCAACGACGGTACCTGTGTGTGGCATTTTTCTATTCACTTTTTTTTAGGCATATGCAAAGCATGGCCATCACATGTTATGTTTGATGTTATTGTATGTTTCGTATGTTAATTGAGGGTTAGCCACCAGGTACCCTGCGTAACATTTTGTTTAGCATATGTATATATATAATATATTAATATATATATATATATATATATTATTATATATATTATATATATATTATACATACATCTATAGCATGGCATCAACATGTTTGTTGGCATTGTTGGCATGTGGTATGTTTGTTTGTTTGTTGGTTTGGTTTGGTTTGGTTTGGGGTTTGGTTTGGTTTGGTTTGGTTTGGTTTGGTTTGGTATGGGGCGGGGGGGGAGGGGGCAGGGTAGGAGTGTCCAACTGCCCACACGCGCTACACTACCATTGGCAACAAAACATACAAACATACCATACAATCTTGATCTGATCTGACCTGATTGCATCTGATATAATCTGACCTGACCTGATTCTGCATACTCTCACACACCTTGATGCTTCTTGAAGAACCAGCGTAATGGGCTGGAAAGTACAGCTGTCATTGATATGCTTGGAATACACGAGTAATGGGCGAGACAGAACTGGCGACTCACACACCCACAGCCCAACCCCACCTTTACAAAACACACCACACACAGGTGGTTCATGCGCACACCTGTATGCCTTGGAATACACGGAGTAATGCGGCCCAATAACAGAACTCCAGTGCCTCACACCGACCCACCTACAAACAAACACTCACGTTTGTAAACACCCACACTAAACACACACTAAACGACCCACACTAAACACCCACGTGTGTAAACACCACACTAAACACCAACACTAAACACCCACCACTAAACACCACGTGGTAAACACCCACACTAAACACCCACGAGGTAAACACCCACACAAACACCCACTAAAAACACCACCTACAACACCCACCTAAACACCCACACTGAACAGCCACACTAACACCCACGTTGGTAAACACCCACACTAAGCGACCCACACTAAACACCCAACGTGGTAAACACCCACACTAACACCCACACTAAACACCCGCGTGGTAAACAGCCACACTAAACACCCACGTGGGTTAACGCCCACACTAAACACCACACTAAACACCCCCACACCTAGACACCCACTAAAACACCCACGTGGTAACGCCCACACTTAAACGCCCACACATAAACACCACTAAAACACCCCCACTAAACACCCCCATAAAACACCGCCCCACTACAACACTCACTAAACACCCACGTGCGTTAACGCACCACCACTAAACACCCACACTAAACACCCAACTAAAACACACACACTAAACACCACCTAAACACCCACACTAACACCCACGCTAAAGACCCACACGAAACACCCACGCCTAAACACCCACCACTAAAACACCCACGCTAAACGACCCACACTAAACACTACTTAAACACCCACGCTAAACACCCACATAAACACCCACTAAACACCCGCACTAACACCCACGTGGTTAACGCCCACACTAAACACCACGCTAAACACCCAACATAAACAACCCACTAAACACCCACACTAAACACCCATAAACTCCCCACACTACACCCACCCACGTGGTTAACACCTACACTAAACACCCACACCAACCCAACCTACAAACCAACAACACTTACATGGTAATAACACACCTGATGCCTCTTTGAACGAACAGCGTTATGGGCTGGAAGGGCAGCCGTCCATGATATGCGATGGCGCCGCTACTTCATTACCCGTAGTCCAATTGTCATTTATCTGGATCTGATCTTGACCTGATTGCATCTGATGTAATCTGACCTGACCTGATCTGCATACTCTCACACACCTGATGCTCTTGTAAGACCCAGCGAATGGGCTGAAGACAGTGTCATATATGACTTGAATACACGAGTAATGTTTTTTTTGGCTGACAAGAAACTTGGCGACTCCCACACCCACACCACCACCTACAAACACACACACACAGGTGGTCATGGCACACCTGATATGCTTGAAATCACGAGTAATGGGCCAACAGACTCCAGCTGCCTCACACCGCCGGACCCACCTACAAACAAACACTCACGTGGTAAACACCACACTAAACACCCACTAAACCACCACACTAAACACCCACGTGGTAAACACCCCACACATTCAACACCACACTAAACACCCACACTAAACACCCCACGTGGTAACACCCACACTTAAACACCCACGTGGTAAACACCCACCACTAAACACCTACAAACACCCACACTAACACCCACTAAACACCCACACTAAACACCCACGTGGTAAACACCCACATAACACCCACGTGGTAACACCCACACTAAACCACCCACGTGTAAACACCCACACTAAACACCCGCGTGGTAAACATACCCACACTAAACACCCACGGGTTAACCGCCCACACTAAAACACCCACACTAAACACCCACACCTAAACACCCCACGTGGTTAACGCTCCACCACTAAACGCCCACACTGAAACACCCACTAAACACTCCGACACTAAACACCACACTAAACACCCACTAGAGCCACCCACACTAAACACCCACACTAAACACCACATAAACACCCACTAAACACCCACGCTAAACCACCCATACTAAACAAACCCACGCGTAAACACCCACACTAAACCACCCACTAAAACACCCACGGCTAAACACCCACACTAAACACCCACACTAAACACCCACCACTAAACACCCACCTGGTTAACGCCACACTAAAACGCCCACCACTAAACACCCACTAAACACCCCACACTAAACACCACTTAACACCCACGTGGTTTAACGCCCACACTAAACACCCACACAAACACCCACTAAACACCCACACTAAACACCCACACTAAAACCACCCACTAAACACCCACAAACACCCACGCTAACACCCACACTAAACACCCACGCTAAACACCACACTAAACACCACTAAACACACGCTAAACACCCACACTAATACACCCACTAAACACCCGCAACTACAAACACCACGTGGGTTTAACGCCCACACCAAACACCCACAAAACACCCACTAAACACCCACCGCTAAACACCCACACTAAACGACCCACTAAACACCCACACTAAACACCCACTACAACACCCACACGTACACACCCACGTGGTTAACACCTACACTAAACCCCACACCAACCCCACCTACAAACACACACTTCACATGTAATAAACACCTGGATGCTCTATCTCTCTCTGGTG
>JAJSRW010001784.1:0-32958 GCA_022414725.1 Microglena sp. YARC
ACGAAGGAGATTATATCTGACTCATGGACATCACGCCCATTGCGGCAGAAGCAAATCAAATGCCAAAGCAGCACCGCTGCCTCACACAACCAATCGCACGCATCAAGCGGTCGATACATGCCGATTATCCTCCGAGCCATACGATGCGAATGGACCGAGATGCTCTCAAGCACCTGATCATCAGGAATGAGAGGGGGCATCGGAGCCATGTATTATATAATTATCAGCAGAAAGGGTTTGAAGTAATTGTTTTTTTTTTGAATAACAATTCCGGCTTTAAGCATACAGTTGTTCTCAAATAATTTTGGGACAACAGACGTTTAAACGGTTTACCAAAGAGGCGACTCTGAAATATTTCCGGAGAACACTCTTCAAAATTGCCGCACTTTTATTTTTAGAACAACTGTAATTAAATCTCACTTTCGTTTTTTAAAAAAAAAATTAAAATAAAAAAAATTTTAAAAAAAAAAAAATTTAAAAAAAAAAAAAAAAAAAAAAATTAAAAAAAAAAAAAAAAAAAAAAAAAAAATAAAAAAAAAAAAAAAAAAAAAAAAAAAAAAAAAAAAAAAAAAAAAAAAAAATTTTTTTAATTTAAAAGAATTTTTAATTAAAAAAAAAATAAAAAAAAAAAAAAAAGAAAAAAAAAAAAAAAAAAAAAAAAAAAAAAATTTTAAAAAATAAAAAAAAAAAAAAAAAATTTTTTAAAAAATTTAAAAAAAAAAAAAAAAAAATTAAAAAAAAATTAAAAAAAAAAAAAAAAAAAAAAAAAAAAAAAAAAAAAAATAAAAAAACATAATATTTAAAAAAAAGAAAAAAAAAATTTTTAAAAAAAAAAAAAAAAATAAAAAAAATAAAAATAAAGAAAAAAAAAAAATAAAAACTTTTTCTAAATATGAAGTCCGAGCAACAGGTTTAGAGTATCGTCCATCTGTCATCGAGTACGCGAGCAAAGGTTATGAAAGCAACGAGGGTAGTAGTGATGCATGTTGATGATAAAAAGAAATGACTATATTAGTCCGCACTCGCTGTCTCCGTACTGCTTTCTGGATCGTGTTCCAACCTATGGGGACGTCTGTGCCGGCGACAAAAACGCTCACGCTTCATGAATTGGAGCAAAATAGGAGCACTTGGAGGTGGCTCTTTGCCAAGGGAATCACTAGTAATACAAACCCGTAGCGATGGGGCTTAGATCGGTCGATGCAAAACCGTACATCACAGGCACAGCCCAGTGAGAACCTCCCATCACCGACGGGTCCATGTTTACAACAACACCAAAAGTCGGTCTTGCCACCAGTTGTCTCTGAAAAAGTATTCGCATGAATATTGCAAAAGCTCAGGAAACCACGGAAATGCAACGCCTCTGCACTATACGTCGTCTCCCGGGGGACGGGAGGAGTCATCAACAACCGTGTCGTCGATTTCAGAGATCCTGAAAGTTTAGAGGATGGACACCTAAAAAACGAAAGTGAGGATGATTGTCCTCGTACTGATCCAACACGTTCCAAATATCGAAGGTGTCCAGCAAATGATGAGGCTCTCCATCGCTCCACGTAGGACGAAATGCGGAAAGAGAATGAACGAGGATATGGGGATTTTCTGCAACCACTCAACTTCCTGACCGAGAGACGTGCCGAAATGTTTGTGCAACATGGCTGAAAATAAATACAGGTTGATTCCCGAAGAAGAACTTGTACCACCAATAGACACATTCAATCCGGAACGTTTGGCAATTGTTTCCAATTGTTTTAGGGGAGAAACACGTATCCGTATTCGATACGTACTTTGAATGCGAAGGATGACAACGACTCATAGGTTGTGAGTTACTTACATTGGGTCTCAAATATTTTTGGTACACGTAATGTGAATTATACACTCGACGGAACAGTATAAGTCGATTTTTTCATTATAACATTACGTTGTTATGAAGTCGGCTATTGCAGTAAATATACATGACTTGGTATTGAAACGGGTCAAATATGCCGAACATAAAATGGGATTGGAGTAAACTTGAGCTGTAATGAAAGAATTACATGGGATATTATACAAACGTACCATACAAACCATGGAAATGGAATGAATTATGTATGAAACCCAAACATAACTATAGACATTATACAAGATA
Source organism: Microglena sp. YARC (assembly GCA_022414725.1). NCBI lineage: Eukaryota > Viridiplantae > Chlorophyta > Chlorophyceae > Chlamydomonadales > Chlamydomonadaceae > Microglena > Microglena sp. YARC. Next base: position 2,123 of record JAJSRW010001784.1, read on the forward strand.
ACCAGAAAAACCATGGGATTGGAAGTATATCAGTGCAAACCCAAACATTACTTGGGACATTGTGAATGCATACCCAGAAAAAACATGGGATTGGTATTTCTTAAAGAAGCACTTAAATAACACAGAATACGATACAGATGACGAAATGTTGTGCATGCGGAGTTTAAGTGATAACGTGGAAATCACGTGGGATATTGTGCAAGCAGACCCTGACAAACCATGGAACTGGAGTATATTGAGCAGACACGAAAGCGTAACATGGGATATTGTACAAACCAACAAAGACAAACCATGGAACTGGCGGCAATTAAGCGCCAACAAAAACATGTTGCTTTCTGACACTGACATTTACAAAATAATAAGAAGACATACAGCCGCGCGATCTATACAAAAGACTTGGAAACATGTCAATTCAGACCCAAAACACCCAATATGTAAAAGGAGACTATTGTACGAATACACGACTATTGTTGAATGAAAAAAATGAATTATATTTTGACGGAACCAGTTTTCCAGATTTCCCGGAGATGTTTTGAAATTTATACTCAGAATTTAGAGTCTCCGGAACGACTTGCTATCCTGGGATATCAACACCGAGAAATCCCAATTCCGCTCCATGTTCCGCAAACAGTAAAAATCCGCCGTGATGCAGGAACGCCCAATTACTCCCGAAAGCGGTTTCTCGATTTTAGTCTTCAATCGAGTATTTGAGATCACTTCAACGCCGCAAGCTCTGTCGTTCGGTAACCTCTCTAGAAGAGTATATAGCAGTTACAATATCGTCTGCAAATTGAGCGTCATTCGGAAAAAATGAGGAAATGCGGTCCCTGATATTCGTCTTAGACACTTGAGGACGCACGTATTTCGTTTTGTAACGAATGCGACCACTCTTTGTGTTCAGGTCCTCTATGTCGTGGTGATCCATGAAGCCAATAATACGCTGGGTCAATTTCTGCTTCTCCAGTCTACGGTCCCGAATCGCATGCTGCAAGGTCTTTATGCTATCATCAAGCTCAATCCATGTACATACATCGGACTTGAAATCATCTAACAAATAGGGACCCGCAGATACTTGAGAAGAAGACGCATCAGCATCTCCTTTGGTATCTAAATTGCCTTCGGCATCTCCTTCGGCCCCTGAATCTTCTCCTTCGGCATCTCCTTCGCCCTCAGAATCTTCTCCTTCGGCATCTCCTTCGGCATCTCCTTCGGCCTCAGAATCTTCTCCTTCGGCATCTCCTTCGGCCCTCCTTCGGCCCTGAATCTTCTCCTTCGGCATCTCCTTCGCCCTCAGAATCTTCTCCTTCGGCATCTCCTTCACACTCACTGTTTACGTTGTTGTACAGTTCACGTGTCGAGATATTTGTCTCATCCGTATCTTTATCTCCTGAAACACGATGGTGTTGCATCAGTGTATATGTGTACAAACGTTTACTCCTTTACAACAAGTTTTTTTTATGCACAATTAATGGGCGTTCATTCCTCCCGGCGGATTTTTTTGAAATTTTTACTCAGAATTTAGAGCATCCGGAACGACTCGCTAGCTTAAGATATCAGCACAAATCAATCCGCTCCAGACCATGTTTCGCAACCATTAAAAATCGGCCGGAATGCAGGAACGCCCATTGTATGTGACTCTATCGAATTCTCTGACGTCCTTGAAAAAACATAATATTTTTATTGTCATCACCACCATCAATCACATGAAACGACGCCGTGCCACGACGAATCGTTAGGGGCTCATCAGAAAAAAGAAGAATGTCTGCCAGCCAATACACGTCATCATCACGAACGTTACGTTTCGGAGTTCTAATGATTCCGTAAATCATCGCAACCACGTCTTTTCGCGCAATAGGAACGTTCTCACGCGGACGCGAAGCAGTCGATCGAATGGATGACAAATGAAACAATAACTGCAAATCTGAGCGTATGGCCATAGAAACGTCACGCCGCAACACATCTCGCACCATGTCGCGGGAACGCAAATCGCGCTCCCATGGGGACATGAAAACTCTGTCGTCAACGTGATGTTGGAATTCGTCAACGTAAACGAACAAACCACCGACGCTCACAGACTTCGAATTAAGTAAAAAGGTATCATCGAAGATTTCGGAGACAACATCTTAACTCGAAAGCCGTTGTTCCCATTACCTAAAAAGACCTCTGCAATCAAATGGATACGAAGGGGACTACTCTTCACATGACTGTTTTTTAACAGGAGGATGTACGCCTTTCTGCAACTTAGCAAGAGATTGTCGAACCGCGGTCACAATAAGCGGGGGGGGTACATTAGAATTATCATCAAGAGGAATGAAATGCTCAAGTGAAGCACGCTGCTCCCCCCGAATACCCAAACGTTCCACAACTGAACGTCCGCCCACAAATTGTTCAAGTAGAATGCAAAACGAGCTCGCACGTTCGAGAGTGTGCAGAGAAGGCAAGTGGATTCGAGTTTCTGCGTTGCTTGTTGAATTATTACTACGACGACGAGATACACAAGATCCTCCTACGGATAAGGTGACCGTCAACCGCCCCGTTATGGTGCCCATCAAATCGGCGATCGCATCGACATCGGGGCGAGAGAGTGCGAGGTTGTTGTCCTCCTCCAACGCGACAAGGAAACGTGAGAACGCTCCGAAAATGCAGAGCTCACGTATTAAGGCGGCCCAAGTTGCGTCCACAGCCTCTGAGTCGTACTCCTTAAGGAGCTGCGGACGAGATACCTTCCCCAACAAAGGAAGGAGAATACTGTCCAATCCGAATATGGTCGCGTACGACCCGGATCGCATATGCACAAGGAAAGCTTCGAATATAGAGGGGATGACAGAGTATCACGCGCGTCTCCTCCACGCATGAACCGCGAGCACACGTAACCATCCCCCATGGCAACGAAGATCCCGGGAGATTTAACCAACACATCGTGCACAGAAAGGAGAAATACCCGCACGTCGCCTGAAGTATACACATCAGCCAAAGCTCTAAGAAGACTCGTATCTAGAGGGGTACCAGAAGATCCAACGCGAACAATTATAGAAGTGTGGTCCTCGTCGTCTTGTGAAGAAACAAGGACCGAATGCAAGGCACCTAGACGCCCCTTGACAGGAAGAGGAACGACACCACTATGCATGACATACCGAGAAAATGATGTAATATTTATACTACTAGGAGACGATACTGAAACATGTTTTTCGTCAGTCCTATTTTTAGTCTTACGGTTGGTGCTACCAGTAATATTGTTGCTACTTGTTTTACCAGAACCTCCTCCTGCGTCCTTGGCTTCGCACTGGTCGACGCGTTTCCCAGGTTTGTTGAAGCAGCACGGTAGACACAACCCCGAAGGATGTTTGGATGGATCCAGAAACCCGACGTGCCGATGATTCTTGTTTTTTGACTTCCTGAAGTATTTGCTGTCGTACAAGATAGGTTCCTCTGCAGGTCCACCAGGACACCGACCCCCTGCGCTGACAAGTTGATCACGTGTCATGCTCACGCGACTCATCGGACACCACACAGTAGGGCAAATGTAAATGTTACGCTCAGATGTCTCCTTAGAGCTTCCATAAGCAATCGCACGGTCGCCGTATGAGTTTGATGGTAGGACGTCAAACTCCTCGCGCGTCACCACAACAGGTTGACGTTTGTCCACATGAGGACACATCTTCGAGTACGTTGTGCCGGAAAATAGATTGGGGTCAGCGCGATACAGACTCTCCAACAAAAAACTCCGAGGAACACTACTATCACCGTTTTTGGTAACGTAATTAGATCTTCCGCTACGAGAACTTCCGGTATGCAAATTCTTTTCTGGAGAATCTTCTTGCGAGAGGGCGCCAAACAGCATATCTGCCTCCGAATTCAAGAAGTCATTATTTGCGGCATTCAATAACTCGCCACCACCACCTACTTGTAACATAGATGCCGATATTTCTGAAATACTACGCACCCTTCCAATGATACCGGCGATCCGCATCATTACATGCGGTCGCGCGTTCTCAAGCGTGATAGAGTACGAGAAGGCGCCACGAGACTGAACTTGGAGCATCGGCTCCAGGGTCAAGGCACTAACGACACTCAATGCATCACTACTACTACGATCAGCATCGATCGCCTCCTCGCATTGGTCCTGTGTCAAGTGATCGAAACGGGATCGTATGAGTCTAACAGCATCCGTCTTAGAAAGCTGACGCATGTTTGCAACTGCTTTAAAGAGGTTTCTGGGGTCCGTGTACCCGGAAAACTCCACGGTAAGAGAGAAATTGGGATTTTGAAGGAGGAGTGATTGCGTCAAAGTTCAAGATGTCTTCACGAAGGTCTTTCAGCAACTTCCCGTGTTCTCCACGTCGGTCCTCGACCGAAATAACGTACCGAGAGTCACGTGCATCCCACTCAAGACTAGAATCACCAACAGAAACGAGTGGGCGATGCGCACTGGGCAATCAATGCGATCGAGGGCGTCGTTCGCTTCCCCGATGCACACCATGTTCACTAACCGGACCGCATCCGGAATTCTCGAAGCATCCGGGATTCGCTGGAATGATACATTGACGGAAAGGTCGTCGTCAAAGCTAACGATCGCCACTCCCCCACCAACGCTATCCAGTGACACGAATGCGCGCATGCGGCAGTCCGATGAGGGAGGGCGGCGCAGCCAACGAAAAACCTGGCGAAACATGGCAGGGTCCTCATAAACAGTAGAACGACGCACCTTCAATGAAACTGACCGGCCCAGATTGTCAAGTACCCCATTCATCAACTGCACAGCATGCAAATCTTTGAGATCACCACTTCCACTCATTAACCGACCAAATATGGCAGGTATCGTGTCAGAGAAGAGACCTCGGATCGAAGGAAGCATTCGGTAGAAAGAAGGCGATGCTCGAGCAACCGCAACGACGCTCCTGACTTCGATGGATACTACCTCAACAAGTGGATTGGAAGGGTTGGGGGCGATGATGACACCAGGTCCGACACTACTACTACTAGTATTAGTACTACTAGTAGTACCAACACGAGATGGTGTTAATGGAAAGTATTTGAGAACAAACCCTCTAGATGGCGACGACTTGTGCTTGCTCTTACCCAGCACGTCCTCTATTGTGGCGAAGTTCACAACCATGAGTCTCGAGGATTTATCGATGCCCCATGTAAGCAAGTCACCGATTGTCTCGAACTCGAAGGGCGACTCAGCTACATTCAATCGCGAAGAGGAGGAGGACCATGCGTCCGGGTCCTCATCCCCCCTCTCCACAAGAGGTAATTGCGGTTCAAATGGGTTCACGCTCCAAGCGTTTAGGAGAACATCTGAAGAGGTTGTCTGCTGGACGTAGCGCACTCCCATTCGCCGGTAAGCAACCGACCCTTCGGATGCGAAGAAACGCATAGCGGCAGAAGTGAAATGCTGAAGAGACACATGGTCCGAAACCACTATCGCATTCTTGTCGTTGGGCCCAACAACAACGTCCAATGCGCGGAGCGCCTTATCGGACAAGGGCTGCTCATGCATAGCCAACAACATTTTGTATACGCGCTCTCGCGAAACGCGGCCATTTAAGACATCTCCAAAGCGAGGGTCCGAGTTCGCGCGAACGTTGGCCATGATGTGCGAGACCACGTGGTCAAGATATGGATTGTCCAGGTACGCTCGAAGTGTAGCGTCCCCTCCTCCGAGTACGGTGCTAGTAGTGCTAGAAACTTCTTCGTTAGGCGAATAAGAAACCCAGAAACATACGCCCTCATTCGTGCGGGCATGTCCTGACCGGACGAGTGCGCCACGCAGAGCGCGAACGGAAAGCCTATGGCAATCAAAGCCTGGAGGCAGCCCGATACTAACCGGTGTAGACGACGAAACGGATGTCCATTTCCGCAATACGAACGGGGAAGAAGAAGAAGATGCAGGAGAGGATGAAGAGGACTTATTTTTCTTATTTTTCATTGACAAGTGTGAGGACAGGACAATCAATAAAATGAACTACTGTTTTTTTATACGGTTTCCCACAGTTCCCCACTGGGACCATGTTCGCATCGTGTAAAAGAATTTTCAAATACACTCGACGGAATACTAAAATGAAACCGCCTCCTGGAGTGTACGGTACACCTTATGGTGTAACCTTATGGTGTAGCGACCCACGGGGCAGTGGAACACCATCATGTTTTTTTGTAGCCCATCAACCATCACGCATCCCTGCAAAATGGAAGCGGTCTCCCTTGACCCAACAGTTCCATGCAGTGCAGCCTTGCGATTGTGAGAGCAGAGGAGCGGTCCCGGTCCGAGTAAGTGCTGGTTTCTGGAGAGAATCGCAGTCCTCGTACCTCAGGGTACCGCTTGATCGAGTTGTTGTCGACAAGAGAGGGGGATAAGCCACCCCTCCTGTGTTTTTCTTGGATTTGTTTACGTGTGCAGTACACCCTCACCGCCAACTGGTCGCGATAAGAGACCTTTGGAGTCTCCTTCAATGGGGTGTGACCCAACAACTCGTAACCTAGACGAATCTGCCCTTCCGTGGTTATTTGGACACTTGGAATTTTGTAAACACATTCCTTCTTGGCACCGGTTTCCCAAGACATGAGAGTCGTCTTGAACTCATCTGTCACATGAACCTCCTCTTTGAAGAGGCGCTTGCAGGAAGCGAACATAGATCCCGTAGGCACAGCTACCTCTCCTGGTCCGGTAGCCTTCAAAGTCGTGATTGCAGAACCATATGCTACGCGAACCCTCAGGTCAGGATGATCCAACTTCATGTTGCGCTTGATCCCTGCCCAAAATGAGTCCATAGCCTTGCGCTTGCCAAAATTCAGTGACAAGTGGAACTAAGTCCCCTTTACACTGTCCACGGAGTTTGCTCCTTTTTCTTGTAAAACCAATGAGTTTTATGAAACGATACACTGTTTTAGTTGATAATCGTAAATTGTGAGTACTTTTGAAAAATGCAACAACACCTCTTGCGGTTGTGCATTGAGTTGACAATAAAAACAATTTCAACAACTCTTTGTTCGTCTCAAAAAGTTTGCTTACAAATTCACGTCGTTTTCGATTTACACCAAAGCGTTTCCAACTCCACAGAGTAGAACGACTGATGTTCGTAAACACAGAAGTTTTTAACACACCCAAGTCAGCGACCATTCTTAACGCCAATTTTCTAACGGCGATGTCGTACATTTATTTCCATCTGATATATGTTTCATTTTACTGTTCCGCCGACTGTAGGACGTTTCTGTGAAAAAACGACATTATTGACCGGTTGTAAAATTGTTTGTATCGACGAAGCAGGATTTTACGCTGGCGAACACAGCAGATTCAAAAAAAAATGACGGTAGCAATAATTCATGCCATAATCTACTTGTAGATTGCGGTTGCATCGGCGATGAGTAAGCGCTTCTCGAGACTCTTTAACAGTCCTGGGTCGGCGCTCTTCTCGTCGGGGATCCTTAGCTTCTCGTGGGAGGCGTCGGGGATCCTTTGATGCATGACATTCTTCAGCAGGAATTGGTGCTCCTTTAGCAGGGCGTTGTGCTCTGCCTTGACATTCTTCAGTTCGGCGTATTGGGTGAGGATCTGGTGTTGAAACGCAAGCTTAAGCGTGTTGATCTCGTCGACGAGCATGTCCATGTCGTTCTCGACGTGAGGTACCGTCAATCGAACGTTGTGGATGATGTAGTCCACGTTCTCGCCGATCAGGTTTGTGAAAACCTGGTTGCGGTGATCGTCGCACGCGTATATGTGGCACTTATCAAGTGGTAAGATCTTCGTCGTAGGGGAGGAGCTCTTGCTGTGGTTGGTGCACGGCGAGTTTAGTCCACCGGCGCATCGCGTGGCAACTTCCTCGACGACCGCGTAGTGCACATTGCACGCGTTAAAGCAACTGTTCCCCGACACTATCGTGGTGGGGTTGCAGCTTAATACGGTGTTGTGGCACCTACCGCAGACGATCGAGCCGTGGCAGCGAGTTTCGGTGGTAATCTGTGAGGACATTGTGAGATGAATGAATGAAGATTCGTTGTGAGTACAGGGAACTCAATCGGTTTCAATTTTTTTCTGAGGTCTGGATGATTATAAGGTGTGTCCCACTTTATTTGAGAACAACTGTAATGACCAATTGTACAACAGGATACAATGGTACAAAAATGAGCAAGAGGTACGTTGTAATTGGGCTCAGCCCATGTACTTGTCGTAAAACAACGAATAATTATCAATCTTCGTTGCATCCTCATCAACGTCGTCTATTCTCAGCAACGCACAGGGACACGCGGTTCGTAGTCGCATTCAAAGAAGAAGAAGTGCGTATCGCGGAACACGTCGCGTCATTGCTGGATGCAGGGGAGATGCATCAAAATGTCGCTTATGTCAACAACAATACCCTCTTCATTAAAAAGAGGGGTATCCTCCTGGCCACTGCCAAAGATCCCGACACATCAAGAACACCAATACTTGAGCATATATCGCGAACCGAATTCGATGACATGCCACACACACGCATGCTTGGTACAATATGCGTCAGTCACGTGTTGGACGAGGACGACGACGTCATCTTCCTCTCATGCAGTGTGCGGAAACCCAACTTGAATAATTTTGAACGGTGTGTACATCACCTGTCACGTGAGTTCGGCGGCAGCAACATCTTTGGAGGAGAGGAGGATGTCTGATGGTGCACCTCCAAGTAAACACCGGTCTTGGACAATTACTAATCCATGGTTAAATGTTATCGTCCCATGTTGTTGTTGTCTTAAAGACCCCGTAGTATACCAAGAAGACAATCACAGAATGGACCGTATCGCGTGCTTGCTAGATCGAACGACGCCTCTTAGAGAAATATACAACAAGCACTCCCCACCCCATGATAACTTTATGAAGGGCCGTGCACAAAGGTGTTTTGAGGAGTTCGAAAAAAAGAATCAAATCAAGACTGGAACAGAACAAGAAATCGTTGATACGATCGCAAGACTTTCGTATTCTGCTGAAAACATTAAAGATCTGGAACCAACTAAGACATTATCATTGTGCGCGAAACAACTTGCATGGGAAGAGGTAATCAAAGCCATCCTTACACTCAGTCCTCATGAATAAGTTACAAGTTGTGCACAACAATCGACCGTATGTCCAAGTTGTACATAGAGAATTGAAATTGATTCAATATACTATAACATTATTGGCCGGTCTGAGTGTAACCAAGCAGCAAAAGATTTTGCTGCATGAACTCACAATCACCAAGGACAGCTGCCAGTCAATGCGCCTGGGGGTCACTGCTTTGAGAGGGAGCATGTTGTTGTAGAGTGACATACAGTTGCAGGTCAAGCTGCTGCACCGGGCGTTGTCAGGCTTTGGTTGTACACCTGCTTGACCTGCACAAGCGCAACTCTCATCCCAGGCCCGCGAATAATGCTCGCGTAGCTTGCGTAAACCGTGAATTCTTGGTGATAAACATTGTAAACCGTTAATTATTGGTGTAAACATGTGCAATGTATGAAGTTCAATGTATGAAGTTCAACAACCGGTTCTAGTAAATGTTGCACCAACCCCCGACATACCGAAAGCTTTCGCAACGCGACCATGTGCTCCTGCGCCCCGGTATGTACGTAGGCTCTGTGGAGCCAACGACCGACGCAAAACAGCGCATCGTCGTTCACACCACGATCAAGACGACGACACCAACATGCGTTGATGAAAACAAGGAAGACGAAGATGATGATGCGTCAAGCACCATCAGCGACTCGTCGAAAGCGGTATCATCAACAAGAACCAAGGCTTCCGTCACCGCAGATGCTGCTAATGTGCGCATTGAGATGGCGCACGACTCGACTGTGCACATACCGGCATTGTTCAAAATCTTCGACGAGATACTCGTGAACGCACTTGATCAGGTGCAAGAGAACGATGCAGTCCGCCGCATCGATATTAGCGTCGACCGCGGCACGGGCGTCATCGGAGTGCGTAACGATGGAGTAGGGCTGCCTGTGGAGATGCACCCGGAACACGAGTGCTACACCCCAGAACTTATATTCGGACACATGCTCACGTCAGCCAACTACGACGATGACATGGAGAGGACCATTGGCGGACAGAATGGCATCGGAGCCAAGGCTTGCAACATCTTCTCGGAATGGTTCGAAGTAGAGACGCTAGACGCCACACGCCGCCTCAAGTACACCCAGCGGTTCGAGGAGAACATGTCGCGCACGCTGCCACCCACAATCTCCCCAGTGCCAGCCAGGACGAGGAATCCCAAGCAATTCGTCAGCGTGCGCTTCCTCCCCGACTACAAACGCTTCGGAGGGCTTCAGTCTCTTCCTGAGGATATCCTCAAGGTCATGGAGAGGCGCGCGTACGACATTGCAGCGCTCACGCCCACTCGCGTGACCGTCACATTTAACGACCATATCTTGCCCATCCGGTCGTTCGAGCAGTACGCCAACATACACGGTAACACGGAATCCGAACTCGTCTTCGAAAACCTGAAGATGTTCGAGGGACTCGAATGGGAGGTGGGGGCGAAGCTATCGGACACCGGGTTCCAACAAGTCTCGTTCGTTAACGGACTGAACACCGTACGCGGAGGCAAGCACGTAGAATACATACTACAAAACATATGCAAACGCGTTGTTGAGTACGTCAGCAACACTAGCACCAAGATCGGACGCTCGCTCAAACAGTCGGTCGTCAAACCGCAGTTCGTCAGAGAGAGCCTATTCCTCTTCGTTAGGGCGACCATCCCCAACCCGACGTTCGACTCGCAGGCCAAAGAACTCCTCACTACACCAGCGACACGTTTCGGAGGGACGAACAAGAAATCATCATCCATAGGCATCTCCGAACGTTTCATCGGGCGCCTCTGCAAGCTAGACGGATTCGTGGATCGAGTAAGCGCACTAAGCGGCGTGGCCACAGAACGCGACACCCGCAAGACAGACGGCGCGAAGCGAAGCGTTGTCTATGGGGTCAAAAAGCTAGACGACGCCGAGTGGGCGGGAACGGCAAAGAGCGAGCAGTGCACGCTCATCCTCACGGAGGGGGATAGCGCCAAGGCAATGGCAGTCGCTGGCCTCGCCGTCGTAGGAAGACAACTCTATGGAGTCTACCCTCTACGCGGAAAGGTCATGAACGTGTGCGACGCTCCCTCAGAGAGAATATCCGCCAACGAGGAGATCAGCAACATCAAGAAGATCATGGGTCTCCAAAGCGGACGCGTGTACGACTCGGTCAAGGATCTAAGATACGGACGCATCATGGTCATGACCGATCAGGATGTCGACGGCTCGCACATCAAAGGGCTCGTCTTCAACCTCTTCCACCAGCTCTGGCCATCGCTCCTCGCAATAGATGGTTTCATGACATCCATGCTCACACCAATCGTGAAGGTCAAGCAACATTCTAGTAAGCAGAAGCAAAATGTCGTAAGCTTTTACAATATCTCGGACTTTGAGCGATGGCAAGAAGAGAAGAAGTCCGACTCCTCCAGAAAGTCGTGGACTGCAAAGTACTACAAGGGGCTGGGGACATCGACATCAGAGGAGGCGAGAGAGTATTTCCGAGAACTGCGTACTGTAACCTACCACATCGCAGACGAGAGAGAACGTGTCCCGACGCACTCTCCAGATCGTTTGACAAGCGTCGCGCGAACGATCGGAAGGCGTGGCTACAATCATACGACACCAACGACACGCTGGACTACCAAGCATCGCAGCAGATGAGGGTGTGCTACAGAGACTTCATCGACAAGGATCTGAAACACTTTTCGAATTACGACGTCCTCAGGTCTGTACCATCCGTTGTGGACGGTCTTAAGGTGTCCCAGCGCAAAGCTCTCTTCGGCTGCTTCAAGCGATGCGGTCCCTCGAACGACAACTTCCCGGAAGCGCGAGTCGCTCAGCTCGCGGCTTACGTTTCGGAGCACTCCCTCTTCCACCACGGAGAGGCGTCCATGCAGGGCACCATCATAGCCATGGCCCAAAACTTCGTGGGTGCCGGCAACAACCTGAACCTTCTGCAGCCCATCGGACAGTTCGGGAGCCGTCTCGGAGGTGGGTCGGACCACGCTTCACCTCGATACATCCACACGTGTCTAGAGCCCGTGACGCGCGCCCTCTTCCCCAGGGAGGACGACCGCGTCCTAGAGTACCTCACGGACGACGGGACCAGCGTGGAGCCCCGGTTCTACGCCCCGATCATACCGCTTGTGCTAGCTAATGGAGCCGACGGCATCGGAACCGGCTACAGCACACACATCCCATGTTTCGATCCCAGAGACCTCGTGATCGCGATCCGGGAACGCATCTGCGGAACAGAACGCATCACGAAGCTGAAACCATGGTACAAGGGCTTCCGTGGCGAAGTGGGGGGCATTCGCGTGAACGGACGCGAGGTCATAACCGGCAGCGTGGTGAAGGTAGGCGCGACCAAGGCGCGCATCACCGAGCTACCGGTAGGCGTATGGATCGACGACTTCAAGGAGACGCTCGAGAACTTCGTCGGGGATAACGCCAAGGGTGTCAAAGGGTTCTCGAACGAGAGCACGGAGGACAATGTAAGCTTCACCATCACGTTCTCGAACTCCGCCACGGCATCCTCTTGGCTACAGGTGAATACTACTCAAGAATCCGAAGCACACGATGACGACATAGGATCCGGAGACACCGTGAATGGTCTCACGCGTCTGGAGATAGAGCTCAAGATGTACGTTTCCAAACCTCTGTGCATGACCAACATGCACCTCTTCGATGCCAGCGGCCGCATCCGCAAGTACTCCAGTCCAGAGGAGATCCTAGACGAGTTCCTCGAGCAGCGCATGAAGGTCTACGTGCAGCGCAAGGCATGGCTCGAGCGCGAGCTGGCGGAGACCCTGCGCGTGTTGGAGCAGAAGGTGCGCTTCGTGGAGCTAGTGGTCACAGGCGAACTGGACGTGTTCAAGGAGGTGGTCGATGACGACAACGATGACGATGTGGAAGATGACGACAACGATGACGATGTGGAAGATGACGATGACGATGACTCATCAGGTCTTGACTCGTCGTCAATGCAACAAGGCACTGTATCACCAGATGCTAAAGAGAGGAAGCGTGTACACGCACTAGAGAGGCACGGACTGGAGTGTGTGAAAGGGTCGTTCAGGTACCTGCTGTCGATGCCCGTATCGTGCCTGACTCGGAAGCGTAAGGATGCGCTGGAGCGCGAACGTGACGCGAGGCGCACCGAGTTGGAGGCGGTGCGCGTCACGGATGAGAAGGACATGTACGTACGGGACCTAGAGCGACTCGAGAAATTCCTGATCAAGTAAAAATATGGGCTGGTACACTCGACGGAATACTAAAATGAAACCGCCTCCTGGAGTGTACGGTACACCTTATGGTGTAACCTTATGGTGTAGCGACCCACGGGGCAGTGGAACACCATCATGTTTTTTTGTAGCCCATCAACCATCACGCATCCCTGCAAAATGGAAGCGGTCTCCCTTGACCCAACAGTTCCATGCAGTGCAGCCTTGCGATTGTGAGAGCAGAGGAGCGGTCCCGGTCCGAGTAAGTGCTGGTTTCTGGAGAGAATCGCAGTCCTCGTACCTCAGGGTACCGCTTGATCGAGTTGTTGTCGACAAGAGAGGGGGATAAGCCACCCCTCCTGTGTTTTTCTTGGATTTGTTTACGTGTGCAGTACACCCTCACCGCCAACTGGTCGCGATAAGAGACCTTTGGAGTCTCCTTCAATGGGGTGTGACCCAACAACTCGTAACCTAGACGAATCTGCCCTTCCGTGGTTATTTGGACACTTGGAATTTTGTAAACACATTCCTTCTTGGCACCGGTTTCCCAAGACATGAGAGTCGTCTTGAACTCATCTGTCACATGAACCTCCTCTTTGAAGAGGCGCTTGCAGGAAGCGAACATAGATCCCGTAGGCACAGCTACCTCTCCTGGTCCGGTAGCCTTCAAAGTCGTGATTGCAGAACCATATGCTACGCGAACCCTCAGGTCAGGATGATCCAACTTCATGTTGCGCTTGATCCCTGCCCAAAATGAGTCCATAGCCTTGCGCTTTCCAATGTACCTCTGAAAGTTGTCTCGGGATTCTCTGCGAAGGAGTGCCATCCTCCACCACTCGTCGGAAAACGTATCGTAATTTTTCAAGTAAGCCGAGATATCATCTGTCCTGGATGTACTCAACGCTGCTCCATTTTCACGAAGAGACTCCCATCTAGGAATCATGTCTGAGAAACGTTTTTCTTGCTGTTTTTTCTGTTTCTTGATACCAGACTTGTGGTAAAAAGCTCCGCGTGTAAGCTTCCATGTCTTGCTTTTGTCGTCTGCCAGATACGTGACTGTAGCGATGTTGCTCCTACCAGGATCCACACCCAGAACGACGATACCCATATCGGGCAATGTCGTTTTGAGTTTATGGTCATACTGTTCTGAGACGCTCATACCTTCATCGTCACGAGACCTCTTACTTGTCTTCTTCAGATCGGATACACGAACCTGTACTGTCTTGCTGTACTGCATGCTCAATGAGACTCCGTCAGTACAGATGCTACAATCGAACACCCACCCCGTCTTGACAGGTGGTTTCTTGAAGAAGGAACCTGCGACTGTTTTTCGGGCGTTCACGAGCGTGTCATACCTACCCTTTGCATGTCTGTACTCGTCAGTATCCTTGATATCATTAACGTCAGCATCGTACTTCTGTTGGGCCAACTTGCATGCCTCCCATTCACCAGGACCACATGATTTTTTCTTCTTAAATGCAGGCTTCAGAGGCAACATGAAGCGGTCGGGATCCTTTACATCTTTCCACTTTGAAAGCTCGACGATGTTTGGGTCTTTGGGGAACACGTGCCTGAATAGGTTCACGAGGGTCTTCATGTCAAGGCGGACATGCGCCCGTTGGACATTAAAGATGGGCATCAACCGGATACGACGTGCACCAATAGCCTCCAACCGTGTCTGCATCCAATAATTGAACCGGACCATGGTCGGGAAGTCCATGTCTTTGCCATAGTCATCATAAAGTCGACTTCCATCTGGAACTTTCAGCCTGACTCGAACTTCACGGACATACTCCTGAACAGACTCTGGCCAAGATTCCATCTCCTGTATTTCTTGTTGGATAACCCTCATCACGTCGTACACACGGATGGTCTTCGGAGCTTTCAGTGCATTCAAAGTAGCCTTAGTGAGGCGTGTCAGACGAGGTACCAAAGGAACCCATGCGTTGTTCGAAACGACAGTGCTCAATGTGTGACCGGCATAGTTCAAAACCTGGTCGAAATAGATAGGGTAGGAGTTGATGTAGTCAGGGTCATCGCTACCAAGCACCTTTCCGATTACGTCTTTCACGGCTTCGTATGATATTCTACTCTCTTCATCTGGGAAGACACCGTCAACTCCGATCCTTAGCCAATCCTTCCAGTAGGTATCCTTCATATCGTACATATTAGGAATCGGCATACCATGTTTCGCAACCAGTCAAAATCGGCCGGGTGGTAGGAACGCCCATTCTTAGCGAAGCACAGCTCAATAGCATTGAATTCTGGACTGTAAGGAGGAGTGTAACAAATATTTACGGGGCTTCTGAGGACCAAGTTCTTATGGATACTGGCGTTGTCCATTATTACTACTGAATTATTGCACAAACTCAATGAGTCAATAAATGCAGCGAAGTCCGTCTTCTTCACAGATCCTTTCTTCACAACGAACTCCTTCCTACCATCTGAAAAAACTGCCATCAACAAACTATGGTGTACCCACCCACCAGTAATTTTAACGATAACAGGTTTTCCTACAGGGGAATACCCATAATGTGGCTTGAGACGTTCACTAAACCCACATTCGTCAACTGATACTAAAATTTTCCCAGCATTGATTGTATCCTGGTATCTACTACAAAATTCAGTGACAAGTGGAACTAAGTCCCCTTTACACTGTCCACGGAGTTTGCTCCTTTTTCTTGTAAAACCAATGAGTTTTATGAAACGATACACTGTTTTAGTTGATAATCGTAAATTGTGAGTACTTTTGAAAAATGCAACAACACCTCTTGCGGTTGTGCATTGAGTTGACAATAAAAACAATTTCAACAACTCTTTGTTCGTCTCAAAAAAGTTTGCTTACAAATTCACGTCGTTTTCGATTTACACCAAAGCGTTTCCAACTCCACAGAGTAGAACGACTGATGTTCGTAAACACAGAAGTTTTTAACACACCCAAGTCAGCGACCATTCTTAACGCCAATTTTCTAACGGCGATGTCGTACATTTATTTCCATCTGATATATGTTTCATTTTACTGTTCCGCCGACTGTAGGTATAACTATATAAAAAATGTACCTGTAATTATTATCAGTAAACATGGCCGATGATCTTTTAGTGTACAAATTCTTCGCAATTATTTTGCTTTCCGTAATCGTCGCTGTATCCATGAATCACCCGATAAGGGAGGGTCTCACAACCAACCAACCAACCATTCCAACCAACGATCCCAACAAACCATTCAAAGCAATCAATAGAAAAAGGTACGTAAAATCCTACAACGTCGTAGACAACGGCATTTACGGGTTGGAAAACATTGCTTATAACAAGGTTGTACCAAATATCACTGTAAAAGGGAAGATTAATTTCCAGACGCCTAAGAATAATAATACGGATAATTACACCCTGCGTAAAGTAGTCCACGGCGTCGATAAGAGTTCTCTGCGCCTTACGATTAACGACAACTCGGATGAGGTCTTTGAGATTTGGGGCGACTCGTGCGCAACCGGGGAATGTGGAGGAGAAGGTGCCGTCGCTCACAAGTTCACTGCGGATGGCAATGCATGGCACAAGGGTGGTATGACGGCAGACGTAACCAATGTAAATCGTATCAAGCTTGGGAATAAGTGGAGTTTAAGTGGTGTGGGTGACAAGGATGGGAACGACGACTGGTTGCGACTATTCAATAAAGATGGGACTGGGTACTACGGGGGTCTGGCTGTCGGGCGATTGTGGTCTGGAGGGGCTACGACCCTCAACGGACCCACGTACACTAAAGACATCACCGCCTCTGGAAAATTGAATGTACAGGGTGGAAATGCCAACGTCTGCGTAGACGGGGCATGCATTACCAAGGGCGACATCAACACTTTCAAGGCCGCGAAGGGATCAATCTCACAACTACAACATGACTTAACCGCGACGACCTCTCTTGCTCAGACACAAAAGAAGGTGTCCGCAGAGAATAGAATAACCATCGCTAACCTACAGCAGGAATTGTCAGCGACGACCTCCCTTGTTCAGACACAACAAACCTTGTCCGCGATGAATGAAGGATCCATTGCTCAACTAAAGAATGACTTGTCAGAGACTAAAGAGAAGGCAAAGGCATTGGCAAAAGCACAGTCACAGGCACAGGCACAGGCACATTCGCAGTCGCTTGCAAATGCAGAGGCGCTGTCGCGTGCAAATGCATCAAATGCAGAGGCGATGGCGCTTGCAGCAAAGGCACTTTCGCAGTCGCGTGCAAATGCAGTGGCGCTGGAGAATGCAAATACAGCAAATGCACAGGCGCTGACGCGTGCAAATGCAGAGGCGCGTGCAGCGCAGTCGCGTGCAAATGCATCAAATGCAGAGGCGATGGCGCTTGCAGAAAAGGCACATTCGCGGTCGCTTTCAAATGCAGGGGCGCTGGAACATGCAAAAACAGTAAATGCACAGGCGCGTGAAATAAATGCACAGGCGCTGACGCGTGCATCTGAGGGAAAGGCACCAAATACTTACTCGAAGAATCAATTTGTGATATGGAGTAATTCTGGATATGACATAGAAAAAAATCCAATACAAAATACACTTGGTGGGTGTCAATTAGCTTGTGATAACAACCCTGTATGCAAGGGATTCTCTCGTGCAGCAAGAGTCACAGATAAACAAGTTCACCTATGCTATTTGAAGAACAATGTAAACAATGCCCGAGATAACAATAATCGTGATTGGGTTACTTATGTAAAAAATACGTAGTTGTACGCCGTTCAAAGGGCGTACTCGTACACTCGACGGAACACTTAAATGAAGTGTACAGACACACCGGAATGTGTCTACAACAATATGCGTTTTAAATCAACAAATTGCAAGATGTTAACAATAATATCGTGTTTCTTTTTTAGATCACGTTCATCCATCTTGCATACGCCGTAAATTCCCGTTGAATTTAATCCCTGGGGAGTTGACCCCTATGATACCCCTATGGAGAATTCATTCTTACTACATGTCCCCCGGACCCCCGGATGTGTAATAGGTTCGAGGATATACTGCTGTCCTTTACGAACAGGGATGTTCTGTTCGAACTGCCTTCAGGAAGATGCCATCTGCCCCCACAATGTCTCTGTCGCACTTGAATTGACAGTTATTGCAGGTGTATGTCTCTCCACACTTGTTCAAGAAACCGAACATAGGGCATGTCTGACTTGTGTAATGCTCAAGCACATGCAAGAACACTATCCCGTACTCTGCACACTTCTCCTTCAGCCGATCGAACAGCACAGAGTGGCTATAAGTCAGCATCTGACGGGAAACCTTGGGTGTCAGCTCCCGTTCAGCAATGATTGTCATCTTCGCCGTCTCCAATTGAGGTAGCCTGTCCCTGACCTCCTGTCCCTGGCAGCGACAGACAAGACGAGGAAATATTGCTACCAAAGTAGCGCCAATATGTCTTTGAAGATGAAGAGTTTGCCCAATATGTCTTTGAAGATGAAGAGTTTGTCGCCATCCTTGGAAACGTTCTTCTGATCCATCTCAATGACCCAACCCCTCTCATGATCTGTCTTCTTCCGTCTGAACGGAGCTGAAAACTGCTTTGTGTTACATGCTTTCAGATTCGAAAAGCAAGCCTTGATTTCACTTTGGCGTACGCTTTTGGGGCACTGAAGCAACCATTAACGATTCTTGAAGTACGGGTTTGGCATCTTCTCCTTCCCCCTAACATTTTGTTCGTCACATACCTGTCGATGAGGTAGCCTTGGATGCTGATTGGGTCAAAGAGACGTTGGTTGCCTGGAGTCCGGATCGTTCTGATCTTGCCATTATCCGCCCATCGACGGAGGACGGCGGTCCTGGATACACCAAGGGCATCGGAGGCCTTGCCAATTTTACAGAAGCGTTGGTTGCCATACATGGCATTCTGATATATAGTACATAATGGGCGTTCCTGTCTCACAATTCCGCTCCATACCATGTTTCGCAACCAGTCAAAATCGGCCGGGAGGCAGGAACGCTCATTACATGCAAATTCCTTATAAACTTTCAGGTTTACTTATTTTCGGAAAGCAAACGAGTCAACTGGTGCAACCTTTGTCGGTACGATTATTTTCACAGTTTCTTTTTAGTGTTCCTTTGAAAGTACTGTATTCAATATTTTGCCATCATGAGTACATCGAATCTAAATCAGGATCGAAGAGCATTCGGTGGCGACATACCTTCGCCTCGTCCTCCTCCTAGTATTCCCCTAATCAGTGTTGTTGTATCCAAACATGATGAGGGGCCGCCACATCATGATGACGAGAATGAGCAAGAACAACAAAATAAATCCGCGCCGACAGTGTTATCGCTCTCCAATCGTTGTGCAGCCGAAGTCGTGGCATGCTTCTTCTTCCACATATTGGGGTCGTTATCCCCTACACCATGGTGCAACGCAGCCACGTTGTCCATCATGGTTCTAGCGACCGCCCGCATCTCCGGGGCGCACCTAAATCCTTGCGTCACATGGGTTTTCACGTTGATGGGGTACACGCACCCGCACGAGGCAGTCCTCTACGCTGTATCGCAGTACGTTGGATGCGTCTTAGGCGCAATGTACCTCTCGCTCATGATCCCGGGCGTCAGCGTGGGGGGACCTGGCTTAGGATGCTTCTCGCCAAGCGAAGGGATCACAGACAGGCGCGTGCTGGCTATCGAAGGGCTCGGAACGTTCGTGTTCACACTGTGCGTCTTCGCGGTCGTGTGGTACACTCAAAACAAGCACGGGTACGGTACCATCGGTCCTTTAATGATCGGACTGGCTCTCCTTGCACCAGCCCTTGCCATAGGACCGCTCACCGGTGGTGCAATGAATCCTGCCCGCGTGTTGGCAAGTCCGACGGTCTTCAACGAGGGCGCAGGATGCAATGGAGAGTTCCTGGGCGTGTACGTGGGAGCCGAGATGCTCGGGGCCACGTTGTCCGCGATATGCGTGCTCCTGTGCTTCGGTGTGGCAGAGGTTCCTTGGTACCCGTACAGTGTGAAGAAGGTTATACGGCGCATCGTGAAAGCCGCAAGACACCCACCCTTTGTAACGTACTCATTGGTGCGGGGCGATTGAACCGCAATTCCTCGCGTAAACCCCTAAACCACAGTTAACACAGCATAAATGGGTTACAAACTTAATCAATCAATCAATCAATCAATCAATCAATCAATCAATCAATCAATCAATGAGGTCAGAGACAATTTCACCATTCGCGCTGACCGATGAGGAATGGGCGGATATCATTAAATCCAACACATTCACGCGTAGCAGAGCTGAGAAACGGCGCTTTGATCATCTGCAAGAGGAATCTACTGAAAACATGACGACCATCTTGAACAAATTGCCGAAGATCAAGACGAAGAAGATGTAGATGATATGTGATACAATCACTGTAGTTAATTGGATTGATGGGACACACGTCCACATTGTAACATATTTTCTCTCTCTCTCTCACACAACATCTCGACATAATGGGCGTTCCAGACTCCCGGTGGATTTTTACTGGTTGTGAAACATGGTATGGATCGGAATTGTGATTCCTCTAGGCTGATATCTCAAGCTAGCGAGTCTTTCTGGAGGCTCTAAATTCTGAGTAGACATTTCAAAAAATCCACCGGGAGGCACGAACGCCCATTACATATCAAAAATTTAGTAGGGATCCTGTGAGAGACGCTTTTCAATTTCGTCCCTTTCATACATGTAGGGACATTCTTGTTCACGGGCATGTTCCTCATTTTCCAAGTCATTGATTACATCACTGACAATTTGGGTCTCCTTATTCGATATGTTGTTCAGTGATTTCAATGAAGGTTCTCGAAGATTTTTCTACGCTCTTTCTGACAGTTCTGAATGCGCTTGCGATACTTGAACATACATGAATCTTCGATGCAACCCTGGTGCTTCTCACACCCTTCATTTCCGTCCCCACAAAACTCGAGGCCATCTTTGTTAAGGTTGTGATGAAAAACGCTCCGAGGGCATCCCGTAAACGTAATTCGGACAGTGCGAATACAATCTCGGGAGGGGGAGATCTTACACATCACTCTTTCGCTGCAAATATTAAACATTTGTGCTTGATACAAATGTACTTACTTACTGACGCGAATTATTTTTAGTGCAATCGTCCGCGAGTCAATGACTCACTGAGCTGGCTGGCTGACATCCGTTGAATTTAAGCTACCCGTATATCCTCGAACCTATGAATTTCTTACTAAACATCCGGGGGCCCGGGGGACATGTAGTAAGAAAGACAACGAATTCTCCATAGGGGTATCATAGGGGTCAACTCCCCAGGGGATGCTGTCCTTTACGAACAGGGATTTTCTGTTCGAACAGCCTTCAGGAAGATGCCAGCTGCCCCCACAATGTCTCTGTCGCAGGTGAATTGACAGTTCTTGCAGGTGTATGTCTCTCCACACTTGTTCAAGAAACCGCACATAGGGCATGTCTGACTTGTGTAATGCTCAAGCACATGCAAGAACACTGTCCCGTACTCTTCACACTTCTCCTTCAGCCGATTGAACAGCACAGAGTGGCTCAAAGTCAGCATCTGACGGGCAACCTTGGTTGTCAGCTTCCCGTTCAGCACTGATTGTCATCTTCGCCGTCTCCAATTGAGGTACCAACAACACATCGTAGCGAGCGGCCAAGAAATTTGTTGTCTGGTCCCTAAATTCTTTCTTGAGGTAAAAAATTGTCTTCCGAATGCGAATCATCAGCTTCTTTATCTTCATCCTCTCTTTTGATCGTAAGGTTTTCTCAGTATCCAACCTTGACTGCAGCTTGTCATGAACCAGCAGGAGTTTGACAAGGTCGGATGCCTGTCCTGACCAAGCATGAAGGATTCCTCATTCTCAGGTGAGTACGTGACCATTGTCTTTCGGACGCCTGGGTCGATGGAGGCAGTTGCAACCTTGTCTGGATTGACAGGCTTCCGCTCTGCCCTTCTGTCCCTAGCAGCGACAGACAATACGAGGAAATATTCGCCGAAGCGGGATTTTGACCTTCGGATCGTGGGTCGGGTTTTCCTTCAGGCATCAACTTATGGAGTTGTTTGCTACCGAAGTAGCGCATGTTGCCCAATATTTCTTTGAAGATGAAGAGTTTTGTCGCCATCCTTGGAAACGTTTTCTGATCCATTCTCAATGACCCAACCCCTCTCAAGCTCTGTCTTCTTCCGTCTGAACGGAGCTGAAAACTGCTTGATGTTACCTGCTTTCAGATTCGAAAAGCAAGCCTTGATGTTTGCCAATGCAGACTTGATTGCGCTTTGGCGTACGCTTTTGGGGCATTGAAGCAACCATTGGCGATTCTTGAAGTACGGGTTTGGCATCTTCCCCTCCCCCCTCACTTTGTTCGTCACATACCTGTCTCGAATTCGGAAGACAGACTTGTGAGTGCTCCCGACGCCCAACCGTGCTGCCACCGCCTTGTTGTACATGAACCGGCTGCACCCCGCAAACTCTGCCAGCATCGATTTCTGAGCCTTGGTTGGGTTTCAGCTTCAGCTTTAAGGTCCTCAACTTGGGTTTGGCATTTGACTTTGTAGCGTCTTCGACCGTTCCATCGGTAAACTATATACTTGAACGATGGACATGAGGTCTTTTCCAAGCTCGTCTTCAGGGCTCTGTCTTGGTGATCGAGAACGATGATCGAGTAGGAGTGCTGTGGAGCAAAAATCCATTAAATGAGCTCGAAACCAAACCTTGCGTGCCTGTCTTTGGAAAGCCACAACACATTGACGATACATGTCCTGCCGTGACGAGTCCCAATACTCGTAAAAGTCCAGGGCGCTTGAAGTTGAGCCCTGATCCGACGTCCTTGACTTGCTCGCATCCGGAATGTTTGTCAGAAATATGGGTTGCAAGAACAATTGCTGTCTGAGCAGGTCGTGTTGTTGTTTGTGTGTGAGGACACACGTGCGTAGAGAATGACTTGACGACTGCTGGTTTTTTTTTTCCTGCTCGATGAGGTAGCCTTGGATGCTGCTTGGGTCAAAGAGACGTTGGTTGCCTGGAGTCCGGATCGTTCTGATCGTGCCATTATCTGCCCATCGACGGAGGACGGTCCTGGAGACACCAAGGGCATCGGAGGCCTTGCCAATTTTACAGAAGCTTTGGTTGCCATACATGGCATTCTGATATTTAGTACATGCAAATTCCTTATACACTGTTAGATTTACTTATTTTCGGAAAGCAAACGAGTCAACTGTTGCAACCTTTTCGGAACACCAATGCGGACAATCTTTATCTGCAGACAGGCTCTCTCGATTATTCCAAGTCTTCATCAGAACACACGATATGCAGCAGTTGATACAATGTATAAAAGTTACGAACAACAACTACTAAAGTGCTTACTCGCACATTTACGATAACACATATTTTGATGAAAGTGATACAATCGTGTTGAAAATAAAAGGCATATTACATATTCACACTATAATCCACAGTGGAGCGCCAAGAGCTACCATGGGTAATCCTTCACAACAGCAACATGATGCAAGCGCGCCCATCTCGCCGCAACTGGCTGAGCAGGCGCTTCACCGGTTTCTATCCCAGCGCCGTGTACATAAAGGGGACGAATTCACACACACCGGCATGGGGGAGACGATCGTGCAGTGCAGGATCATACTACATATCCGCATCCGACCAGGAAGATTTCCCACCGTCTGTACCGTGAAGCAGTAAATGCAGGCGCACCGGATCTCTCTCTCACAGAGAAGCACCGCCACATCGGACCGGTCGTCATTGACCTAGACCTGAGACTTGATTCGGGATGTATTGGAGGCGGCAGGGCTTCTCCTGACAAGTCCATAGTGGACATTCGCTCATTGGCACCTCAGATATGCAAAAATATACCTTCAACGCATCCGAGAATTTTGTCGACGCTCCGCGCATCCGTTTCTTTGTCATGTCCCGATCCAAGGCTCCTATGCTCTTCAAGAGCGGCGTGCTAAAGGACGGACTGCACATCATCGTCCCGGACATCGTGACCCGCACCGAGGTGCAGTACCTCCTCAGACAGAAGGTCCTAGATGACCTATCGGCCCTGTTCTCCACACACATCCCTGGCTTGTTATCGCGCATCGAGGATGTCGTGGACGAGGCAGTCATCGAAAAGAACAACTGGATGATGTACGGAAGTCGAAAACCTGGTGCCACGCCGTACACCGTGCACAGCGTGCTAGAGTGGGACTCCGTCTCCTCACTATCGGAGGTCCCGATAGCGGAAGACGAACAACATCTCTCAGACATACTCTCTATCCGGAACAAGTACACCGACTGAGCGAGGTAAGAGAAGATAGTCTTGATGAGGTGACTGTATTCTCACGCACCACGAGAACATCGCAACAGAATGCGAGAGACGATCCAGAATGTAGTCATGCAGGAAGACGATTGTAGGAACAACCACGTCTCCGCCGATGAGTTCCTTCGCATTTCCCAGATTGTGATGATGCTTTCTCAGCTCGCGCCGACTGCTACAACGAGTGGTCCGCGTAGGTTGGTGTCTGCGCAATATAGATCATCGCCTACTAGACAAGTGGGAGGAATTCAGCCAACAGTCGCCAAAGTATGTGAACACCGAGTGCGCTCGTTTGCTGGAAACAAATGCGCACAGGCGGACTCGGATAGGCACACTACATATGTGGGCGAACACGACAACCCCGAGGCGTACCTGAACCTTATCCGCAATGATCTACACTCGCTCATCATGCAGAGCTCGAACGGGACGCATTATGACGTCGCTCGCGGTGGTGCACCACATGTATCGCTATGATTACGTGTGCGCTTCCATCAAGATGCGCATCTGGTACGAGTTCAGGAACCATCGATGGCACGAGACCGATTCCGCATACACTCTACGCGGCAAGATCAGCACCGAAGTGGTCAGCGAATACACCCGCGCTACCATGAACATTCAATCCATTGTCCCTGACGGTTGATGAGTCTGAGCAGAAAAGGTTGATCGAGCTGGCTCACAAACTCACCGCCGTATCCCTGCCAGTTGAAGAAGACCGCTTTCAAGGACAACGTGATGCGCGAGTGCTGTGAGTTGTTCATGGTCGAGAAGTTCTGCGACCTCCTTGACAGCAACTGCTCTCTGGTGGGGTTCGAGAACGGAGTGTACGACTTGGAGCGTTTCGAGTTCCGTGACGGTCGTCCTGACGACTACATTTCCTTTCTCGACGGGTTGTGCGTACACCCCCATTCCATCGCGACCACCCAGTGGGTCGCCGAAATAAACAAGTTCTTCGCCCAGACGCACCACGAGAGGACGTGCGCACGTACCTTCTAAGGACGCTCGCGGATTGTCTCTCAGGGCACATCCGGTACGAGCGCCCATGAACGTGTGGACAGGAAGCGGATCGAACGGCAAGTCCATCACGATCTCTCTCATGGAAAAAGTCGCTTGGGACTATTGCTGCAAGTTCCCTGTCACTCTTCTTACGCGCCAGAGAGCGGCTAGCAACGCAGCCACTTCCGAAATCGCTAGGGCCAAAGGCAGGCGGTTCGGCGTGCTGCAGGAGCCCATGCACGGAGAGAGCACCTGAACATCGGACTAATGAAAGAGTTGTCGGGAGGAGATACCATTCAGATCAGGGAGTTGTACAAGCCCCCGCGTTGAGGTGGAAGCGCAATTCAAGTGTTTCTACAGTGCAACCATTTACCTTCGGTTCCTTCGGACGACGGAGGGCACGTGGCGACGCATACGCGTGATAGAGTTCAAGTCCAAGTTCGTGCCCAAGCCATCCCCGGGACCACCCTAACGAGTTCCCCATGGACCTTGAACTATCGTCAAAGTTGGAAGCATTGGAAGGAGCACTCGTATCGATGCTGATAAACACATACACGGCCACGTTCGGGCAGCGCGCTCGAGGAGCCTGAGCCCGTCATGGCGTGTGTACTCACCAGTACCAGCGCGACAACGATCACCTGCAGCATTTCGTCGACAAGTGTGGTAGAGAAGGTCGAAGAAGACACGGTATCGGCGAAACGCTCACGCTCGACGCCAGCATTCGACGAGTGGAAGATATGGAACAAGGCGAGTCGGACGATATCACGGGGGCAACCAAGATCCGGAGAGCGCGAATGAACAAGTACCTCGACCAGGCGCTGAGGACGAAAGGAGATTCGTTGTCAAGGGGTAGGAATTGTTTACGAGGGGTTGCCGGTTGATCGAACCAGAGTTACGTTGATATTATGCCATCTTGAGGAGGCATAATAGGCAATTGAAGGTGGCATTCCGAACGGGTTATCGAGGCGCATCGGTGGGCCGTTATTATTACCACCACGGGCGCTAGATATCGGATGCCAACGTTTTTAGAAATAGGATTGTTGTGGCTGTCATCACCATTGTCCCCACCATTAATGAGAGTCGTTCATGTCGCACGGGCCGCGACCACGCCCACGCCCGCCCGCCTATTCTCATTCTCATTCTCACTCGCACTATCACTGTTGTCACTGTCACTATCATTGTTGCGGGTGCGGGCACTGTTTTTAGCGGTGCGTCATGCTGTCGCTTTCACTATCGTTGATGTTGGTTCACGGTTAGTTCTTGTGATTTAGGGGTAGGTAATCCGGATCCAAACATAGTCGTCGGCCATGTCTTATTGTTAGACCGCTGATGGTATGAACGGTTGCGTGACAACAGATTCTTCTTCGATTTCGCTTGATCGATGCGTCATCTATATTTGTTTGTCAAACTGCATCGCACGTTTAAGGATCTTCGGCGTTTCTGAGGACTCCTCACTCCCCTGTTCTTTCGCGTTCGCGTTTTGTTTTCTCAGTTCGCCCGTTCTCGCGTTTGTTTCTCCTCGTTCGCAGTTCGCGTTTTTTGTTTTCTCGTTCTCGTTCGCGTTTGTTTCGCGTTAGTTTTAGCGTTCGCGTTTGTTTTCGCGTTAGTTTTAGCGTTCGCCGTTAGCTGTTAGCGTTCGCGTAATAGCTTAGCGTTCGCGTTAGCGTTAAGCGTTCGCTGTAGCGTTCGAGGGGATATTCGCCACTCGAGAGACACGCTTCACAAAACATAGATCGTAAACCGAGATAAACCTGAATACCATGATTATCAACACAGGAAATTGATACTCGACCAATTTTTTTTTTTTTTGTATTTTACAACGGATCACTAAAAATATTCCGGGTCAACTCCGCATCCGGTTACAACACGGGTGCTTATAATAAGAGATATGATGGCATTCATCTTCTTCGATGCGGCAAAAATAGCAAGTTGCATGGTCACACCAGGGGTGTTCGTACTAGAAAGAAGTCTCCTAAGTTCGTCGACGCGCAAAGACTTGAGTTTACCCTCGTCTCAAATTATTGGACTGTACGAAGAAGGATCACTATCAATACGGTACTATTTCAGTCTGTTGTGGAAAAGATATAGCGAACCAGAACCCTCATCGGTACTATTAGTACACCGACCAGCATCAACATCACCAACATCAGATCCCGTGACTGACACAAGAAGTTTGTGGAGGGTATAATTTACAGAATGGTCCTCGATGCATTGGTGAATAAATTGGATAAACATGATCGTCCCGACCAATGTCGATCATATTTCTCATACCTCGTCATCTTTCATTGTCATCGGGAGTATATTCTTCCCCGGAGTCGGAATCGTCTTCCACATTTGCGGACTTACCGTCACCCTTTACTCTCAAACAATAACGAAACGTGATTAGACTATGTTACAAGTCTCAATTACCATCGGCCATTCTGGCGCAACTTTAGAACTCACAAAGACAGACACTCCAATCGAACCATCTCTCGATACGCTTTTGCATCTTTGTGTGGGATGTCCGATATAGACGATGAAACACATACAACGGCCGGTTGCACACGGCCCAGCAAGCTGTGAGGAACGCTCCAAGGATACGTGTTACAATTGGTCGTCAGTGCCATTGAAAAGACTTTACATGTCCTTACAAATACAAAATCAACGAACGAATTGACCGCCAACCGCAACACCTTGACCGCAAGAAACCCTTTTTCCTAGAAATTAAACCGAAACGATAATGAGACGTTTCATTTAGTTGATTTGCCGGTTCGAAAGACATTATCACGTCGTCAACTACACTCGGCTGGAACAGTAAATGAAAAAGACTCAATAAAGTTCTTGCATTGTTTCAATTATTTCTCTTGGGTCTTGAAGAAGCTTTGGGTCCTGACGAAGCCTTGGTTCCCTGACGAAGCTTGGGTCCTGAAGGTCGAAGCCTTGGTTCCTGACGAAGCCTTTGGTTCCTGACGAGCCTTGGTTCCTCTACGAAGCCTTGGTTAAACCTTTGACGAAAGCCTTGGTTTCCTGACGAAGCTTGTTCGCGGGATTTTTCGGATCGAAACCCCTTGATTTATAAGTCTCTGCTTTTTTTGTAGACGACTTTGTTGGCGTCGTGCTGGAGATACTTTTGCGTGGGTTGGAACGAGTAAACAAACATCCTTTTTTTCGGGCTTTTGTGTTGAAAATATCGTTTACAATGTTTAACTCCTTCTCTAGCACCTTCCTAGCCATTAAAAAAAGAGGGACTATGAATTTTGAAATTCCAGTTGCAATATTTCCTGCTTCCAACATAGGAAGGTTTCCGTTAATAAAACTTAACGGAAACATTAAAAAAAAAACTGCAAACATACCACAAAAACTGACAAGGCGACAACGCTTACAATGGACACTCTCGAAAGTACCGACAAAAATAACGATACGGAAGTCTGGCAGGACGGGAGAGCCGTAAAATCTAAAAAAGAACAACGATATTCTCTTGCAATTTTGTTGATTAATATTGGTATGGTGTTCCACGCCCCGTGATTTCTACACCATTAGGTTACACCGTAAGGTGTGCCGTACACGAAGCGGTTCATTTTAGTATTCCCTTTGACTTGTACAGTCGGAGACCACAAATTGTGGACACATTAAAATGGGCGGGTAGCAGCACGTAGATCACAATTCCGCTCAAGACCAGCTGTTTCGCAACCTAGTAAAAATCGGCCGGGAGGCTGCGAAACACATCCCCCATCAGGATGGGATGGGTCACACCACACCCATCCTCGATGGGGGTGCCACCCTTATAGCATTGATAGCCATTCTTCTTCAACTAGCTACCTGCTCAGCAATCTCACCGAAACCTTCTTCTGCTTTGAGCCTCTCCATCATCTAACAGAAACCACAAAAAGTCCTCGCGACGATATTTACACCGCCTGTGAACGCGGCTTCTTCGGGAACTCAAAACATGCCATTCGAACCACACTTTCAGAACCGGATTTTGGATGTACACGCCTGCGGAGAAACAATCCATTTCTCTCTCTGATGGAGTTCAACCTTGAACGCGTACACACGCATGCGGGAACATCTCCGTCGGGAGAATTTTCACTCAAAAAACGCACAGCGTATGGGTCAGACGGTTTGCTGCAAACTGCAACCCGGACTCTTCCAGGTGAATTCTCTTCATCGTCATCATTCATCACAGGTGTGTTTCGGCTCCGGTGATAGTCATCCGCTTGGATGCGTGCCGGATCGGATGCGTGTCCGCTTTGGATGCGTGCCCGCTTGGGATGCGTGCCGCTGGATGCGTGTATGTAGATCAGGAAGCGTCACACGCTGTTCTCTTCACAAGGATTGGCCATTGAAGTCCCATAGTCGTCCCGAGATGGGCCGGGTCCCCGAGTGCCCGCACAGGTACCGTTGTTGAATGCCAGTGCACCGTACTTTTATCATCGCGGATGGGTGGATGTAAACATGAGCCGCATCATTGGGCTCAGATCCAGCTCAAGCCATTTGTGGATTGTCCGCTGCCTCATTCAGCTGTTTCCCACTTCGTTCCTCGAATAATGTCCAAGAATAGCCAACCAGCCGACATCGTAAGACCTTGTACACAGCATTCTTGAATCCAAGCTTCCAGTTGGCAGGGAAGCATGCTCGTCTCGATGAAGACGTGTCTGGAGGTCCAGCATCGGAAGCAAGAAACGGAACATTGCTCTCGCAACAGTTTGCTTCCGCTGTCTCCGGTCGTAGGCAATGCAGTCCTTCGGTTTTGAGATCAAGTCATGCCAGGAAACTTAAACAGTCTCAACGGGAGAGATTTCCACCAGAAGATGGTTTGTTGTCCAGAATAAACATCCAAGTGTGCAATCACGCGGTGACCTTGTCGGCAACTTCCTTTGGCAGCTCACCAGTCGCCAGCTCATGTGCTATTTCACCGGGTCCACGTAGTTCCCAGCGAAAGTGGTGGTTCCACCTCTTAACAATCGCAACAGGGCATCTCGGACAGCCCGCTTCTCATCCATACAAATGCGGACACATCCATGGGGGATAGGCCACCGATATTCTCAACACCGGGGTGCCGTCTGTACTCAGTGTGTTTGGATTGGTCGAGTACACTGTTCTCGATCGTCTGTGTGTCACCATGACCAAACTGGTTGTAAACGCAAGAATTCCAGACATCGCGTTTTGTCAACGGGGATTCGCAAGTTAACCAGCGCAAATTCTCCGTTGACGTCAATGACACCCCTCTTGTTGTGCTTCTTCACGTGCAGGATGCGAAGCATGGCAAGGGTTGCTGCTGTAGGTACCTTGAGGCGTATGGAGAAAAGTCATTGACAGGGCTGTTAAATCTTCCC